>JAIPMN010005787.1:0-13488 GCA_020650975.1 Apostichopus californicus
ATATATAGCCTACATATATATTCATTTTCCTTTGTCGTTTACGTCCATTTCATTAACAAAAGTCTGTTCAAAGTATCTCTTTCGAGATCCGGCTTTAGGAATCACAAATGACTTCGAGTTGGTTAGAATCATGTTTGATCTCTAGAGTAGGGCAAATATGTCACCAAAACAGAACTAGTATTGTTCGATAAAGGTGACAAACGTCTACAGTGGAATTACGACCTTCCTTACCGGTTCCGAACCTCTGGACATACAATCAGCGTCCATAGCCTATAGTGGTTAGGGTGTCCGCGTACAGAGCGGGAGGCCCGGGTTCGAATCCCGGTGGAGGCTGGAAGTTTTTTTCACTGTAGGCTATATATTATTATAACGAAAATCCACTTTACTCCAAAAGAAAATATTATTAGAGAAAAACAGAGAAATAAGATATGACTCATATTTGACAAATAAGGAGTAAAGTTTTAGAAAATATATTGGAAATTTCGGTCCCCCTGGGACCTTCTTCAGCAATACTTGGCAGTCGAATGAAAAGTACAAAATGTAACACAATGAAAGTATGACGCTAGATAAGTGTAAGTTGCATTGATGGAATTAGAACCAAATAAACCATGACTATAAAGGAAGCGGATTAAGGAGCAAAGAACGGATTGCATATGTTTACGTTTAAATAACCACAACAAATGTATTCGTGATAATTTTGCAGGATTCCCAGTTTCCGAACATTTCAATCTTCATAGTCATTCTCTCAAATACCTAAAATGTATTTTAATTGCCTCGAATTTCAAATCCTCTACTGAACGAAAATGTAAAGAAATCGATTGGATCTTTCGTATTAAGTCTCACGTCACCGGTTTCAACAAAGACTTGGGACCCCTTAACAACCATCAGTTCTACAAACATATGTAATCAGTTCTTTTTTTGTCAAAAACGGTATTGCCAGATTGCATACAGTAGCTCACAGTAAATTTCTTCCTTTGAAATCAATATTTGCTGGCGATGAGATATGCAACTCCGTGGACTGCTTTCTTATAATATGATTGATATTTATATGTAAATATGAATTTTACTTGCGAACTCTATGATGTGCACCTCCCAAACTATAACAAAATACTGACTAAGCTTGTAAACAAACAAGATGGCTGCCTTCAGTGGAGGAAAACTGGCGGATGTCTTCGGAAAAGTTACTATCGTAAATAAGGTAAACTTTCATAGAAATATCATTGTATCTGTAATAGCATTTTATTGCGCTTTTGATCTGTTGAAGAGCGGAACCTGAACTATTCCTGGTGTTCTGAAAAATGTCTAACGTTAAACTTAAAGCCTGTAATACTGGTAGTAGGGTACTACCATTACTTAAAATAGGATCTTAGTAAGATCAAATCGTAACGTTACTCCGTAGTCTAAAGTGAACGTGTTGATTCCACCGAGTACTAGTTGTGCGAACTTTCGATTACATTTTCGATCAGAAGAGATGGGCACTGTGCGGTGACTGTGATAGTTGTACCATGGATCTGTTTATAGCTCCATGGTTGTACTGACAAGCAACAAGCCATGGAAGAAATGTTGGCCTAACTTTAGAATCCGTACCATATGAATGGGAAAGCTTACTTCGAATCGGCAGAATAACAACTGCATAATCCGGCTGAACATGTGTGCTCCCAAATCAATAGAATAACAGTCAGTGAATAGGTGCATCGTGTGAATGATTCGCTGGAATGAATTAAAGGGGTAGAGTTCCAAATGAATTAAATGAGTTCCAAATTCAGAGCTCCCAACTGACCCGCAATTCGCGGGTTGGACCCGCATTCTAACACCCAAACCCACTGACTCGCGCAAGCGTCCGAAAAACCCGCATTGTATTATTGTAATTGTCAAGTATACATAAAAAAAATTGCATTAAATTTTGACTTAGCAACCATCATTTCTTTAGCATTTAGCATAATAGAGTATAAAACCTCCTTTACAGCATCATTTGAACCTCAAATTAGCCTATATTTCTTTTCATTGGGGTGAGCAGCGAACATTTTCATGCCACGGGAAAGAATGAATTATCACCTACACTGTACTATTCAATTTATTGATGTTACACACAATAAAATGCATATTTCTCAGAAAATTTTGGGTGACAAAAGCCTTTCTAAGTGCCACCATTTTACATGTAGGCATCACCAGGATTCCAAAAAAATTCAAAAGGGGAGGGGGACACCCCCTCCCCTTATACCCCTCCCCCAGGACGGTGATTCGTGGCATGGACCAGCATTTGCCTTCTCAAACAGAAAGTGAAATTAAACAAATCATGATGTAGTTCTTGACACTTTGGCCTAGTGTAAACTTAGTGTTACTAGTTCGTTTGTTTTGTTTGTTTTATTTGCACTCAGATTGTTCAAAATACAAAAATATTACAAAGACATAATAGACAAATAGGACGGAATTGAAAAGAACAAAAAGAGTAACAGGAGCTAAACCTATTGGGCGGACAGAACGTCGGCCCATTTCCAATGGGGCCCATATAGACGAAAAATTGCACTTTCAATTGTAAATACTAAGGAAACCAATAAATAAGACACAAAAAACGTACATATTGCATAAAATATTGAAAAGTGCCTCCTTCTCCCCCTACACCCTCAATTACATGAGATATGCTTCCTTAAGTCAGCTCTAAAAAGATGAGAAGACTTAATGGATTTGATATGATTTGGAAGAGCATTCCAATCCTGAATTGCCGTGAAGTAGAAAGTAGAGCTAAAACCACCCTTAGAATCAATAACATAGAAATTGTGATGTCTTGAACGAGTCCCCTGATTATGAATGACAGAGGTTTTGGTGAAATTGGTGGTGAGGTAGGGAGAACTATAGTTGTTAAAGATTTTGTGTGTATGGTTTAACCTAATGAATTTAGCTCTACTCTCTACGGATTACAATCCAAAACCAGAAATTTCCTCCTGCCCAACATGGAATCTTGGGCCTTGCATATAAGTATGTAGCGAACCACTTTATTTTGAGTAATCTGAAGCTTCTTTGTAAGAGTTTTATTGAGGCCTGTGAACCAAGAAGAAGAAGAGTAGTCAAAAAGACATTGAATAAGGCCGCCATGCATAGCAGTCTTCTGCACCGTTGATTCAGGCAACTGGCTTGGCGATACAGAAAATGGAGCCTGGCATTGGCCTTTTCAATATCATCAATAGCATGCTCGTTAAAGCACAAACGGTTGTAGATTAAGACACCAAGGTATTTGACAACATTAGTAGCAGAAATGGAGTAGTTGCCACTTGTAGTAATTTTGAAGTCACCAGCTTTTTTGAGCATGCTATCTGTACCAAATTAGATTAGTGATTACTAGTATTAATTAGTAATCACTAATCACAACTGTTCATAGAATCTTGATCAGTTGATCTTTGACAAACGATCGTGGTACATCAAAAAGTATCTGCATGCGGAAATTTTCTACATGCCTTTGGATATACCATAACAGACCTCAGAAGGGTCAACATGCCTGCCGCATGTAGGCGGGTAGGTTCCCCATCTTTCTTTTAAAGGGTGTGAAGACTCGCGCAAAAAGAAACGTCTAATGCCGGTAATCTGACCTAGTTTCGAATGAGGTTTAACAGAAGTGTTAGACACCACCATCGATCCCAGAAAATACACACAGCTTGCTACCGTCGGTAATTAGACACTAGTGTAAAGTCAGTACATACAGCTGCGGTCAATACCCACAGCACAGTGTACAAACGATACAGCGATGGACATCTCAGGTCCAGCTAAAGATAACAAGGTATCACGTTTCATTACTGTCTGCATTTTGTAGCTACAAGAGAAAAACTTCACTTGCAAGCAACGGAAAGTTAACTTTTTAAAGATGGCGGCACGCTGTTTGGGGCGAGCCTTCAATGCCTTTAAGCCAGTAAATAGTCTGCATTTTTAGACCTGCTCTTGGTCACATTGACATCCCAAATCAAACATGGCAAATACCTTTTGTATGTGGAGTACGGTGCGTAACCAAGGTTGGCACCAAGCGTCCCATATTGCTGTCACAGTAGTTTGTGATATTTCTGGAGTTTTTAACTAATTCCTTGTGTAATCAAATTTCTGTACTTTCAACCCATTCATTCTGTGCTCAATATACCAAACAAGGATCCCATTTTCTTGTTACTTGTTACCCTTGTGAAATAAACTCAACTATGTTCAACTCTATATTTTCACCAACAGTGGCCACTTTTACTGAAAGCAACTTCTGATGATGAGAAGCCTATCCCAGGTTACATATATCCAGAAGTATCTGGTAAATATATGGACTTTCATATTTAGTATTATTTTTTGCACTTTAGCTCATTTTTCAATACATATTCATATTTGGTAATATACAAATACCTGCATTTCTGAACTTGGGTAATTAATTGCAACCAATATTAAAGCAACCCTTACTAATATCTTACCTAAAGTAGATATTTTTTTCTTTGTACTGTACTTTCCTCCATTAGTCATAGGCTTGAAAGTTTACCTCAGTTTTGAAAATTTCTTGAACTGATTTAAAACAATATTTTTTTCAACCACAGCTTTGACTTATGAAAGTTCTAACCAACAGCAGGGGACAGCCGTCTTAAGTTTTTTGTTGGATCGGCTAGATAAAAAATCCTGGAATGTGAAAGTAAAGGTAATTACAGTCTAAGTTGTTTCTTTTCCCCTGATTTCTAAAATTTATTTAAAACATTGACATTGAAAAGTCACATTTATGACTTTGTGCAACAAGTTTTGGGACAAATCAATACAGCATGTATACTTACATCTGTCTACTCTTTCGTTTCACCTACACTTGCTTCAACGACAAAGAATTGTCTACATTAAAACTTCCTTTTTCATCTTCTTCCAGCTTAGTGTAGCTTTGAATTAATTGTTTCATGATTTTTTTTGTTTTTTTGTTGAAATGTTTCCTTTTTTGCTCCATCAGTTTATGGTAGGTGGTTGCACTTACAAATATAACAAAGTGCAGAAGACATTACATTATCTATAAGCTTTCATTTCCTTCCAAATAGCAGGGTACTAAAATGAAAGGGACATCTTACTTCTTCGTACTTTTTATGAGCCTTGTTTGGAGTAATGTTGCTTGCTACTTTAAAACCAACCTTAATTAGCAACCTTAATTAAAAATCATTAGCAGATGATCGTTGCTCAATGAAAAGTGCTTCATGTTGGAAATAAGGAAATTGGAAGGTCTCTTCTGCTTAAGACATTAATCATATAAAATATCTAGTTTGTTGAAAAAGGAACAATTTCTGCCAAAAAAAAATAGCACTTTTGACATCTAACAAGATATTAGAATTACATGTTTGTGTATAGGTTCTTCAAGTCATGGCATACGTTGCCATTCATGGGGAATGTACTTTTAGAAACAGTCTCAGAAGGCAAACCAAATCCATCCAGGAAGCAACAAGTAAGTCATTTTGTATTATTTGCCAGAGGCAAAAGGAATCTATGCGATGTTGTTGGCGTGTGTGTGCGTAAGTGTGTGTGTGTGATGCCTTGGCTTGTAAACACGATAACCCAAACTTATCCAGTTTGGTGGGTGAACTACATATTTGGCACGTAGATGCACCTGATTGAGTAGAAGAACCTTATTGTTTTGTGTGGAGGTTAAAGGTCATTTGAGGTCAATAGAGGTTAAAGTCTGAAAACATTGTAAGCAAAATAACTGAAAAACCATAAGGTGGATGAATGTCGTACTTAGTAAGCTGATGCACCATATTGAGTAGAAGAAACTCAATGCTTCCTGTGGAGTTAGAAGGTCATTTGAGGTCAACATAGGTCAAAGTCTGAGAACCTTGCTAACTCACAAAGTAGAGGTTGGATGATGTCCAGATGTAGTAGATGGATGCACCCTATTGCATAGAAGCATCCTGTGGCGTTATGTGGAGGTCAAAGGTCAACATTAGGTCACAGTCTGAAAACTTAGTAGACATGACAACGCCAACAATGAAGCTTAGAGTTACTTCATACTTGGTATGGTATGTTGATGCAGCTCATTGAGTAGAAAAGCCTATTGTTTTCTGCAAAAGTTTAAAGGTCATTTGAGGTCACCATAGGACCTCTTTTCTGTTGTTCTGGAACTTGACTTTAGGACACATTGTCCTCTGTTGCTCTATCTATCAGGTGATTCCATATGTATAAACTAATAAGGCTAGGAATCACTTCTAAGTTCTGGCTTTCTGGTTATTGATATTTTGCACTAACGGTTGAAGGTCTGCTTAGATGACAGCCATGCAAATTTATTTGTGCACTACTGTACAAAATGTTTGATTTACCTGGTGACCTTCCAGTGGCCGATGTTGTGATCTGGGAAAAGCCGTCATACAGGGAGGAGACATCCCTCTCCCAACCCCCTCCCCCTCCCCTCCCCCTTTCTCCACCTCCAGCCTCTCACTTTGAGAAATTTGTGGTGCTTAGTTACAAAATGATGTTAGGAGATATCCTTGTTTAAAAGTTTGGTCTGGCAATTGTTTTTAATCTGTGATGTCAAAGTGCCACTAGGATCAACTGAAATCCTTTACTTTCTCTTTCTTTCTCTCTTTACATTTTGCAAGCTAGGATGTTGACAGTGTTGGCAATAAAACCAATGCCCTGGGCCCTGTTGAGAGCCATTAGGCCTAGGGCCATTAGGCCCTGTTGAGAGCCATTAGGCCCAGGGCCATTAGGCCCTGTTGAGAGGTTCAATATTTAAGATCCAGCATTTGCAAAACCCATCTCTGTTACCATAAATATACAATACAATGAAACAAAAAGAGAATGGCACATGTGGCTCGATGATGTCATAGTTAGACTTGATCAAGTCTTCAGCCTTGTATGTGAAAGATCATTATAAAGATCTGTGATATCTCCCAAAAATGGAATTTAAGAGTTTTTCTTAGCTGTTTGGGGAAGTAGTCCCTGAAAGTCATTGCTATCACATAGAACAATACCGATGGAATTGTATACTATATCTCTTTCATTATGTAAATGAGATTAATTAATATTTCTGGTATTTTTTTTCCGTAGAGTATAATACTGCCCCAGATCCTCTGCATGGGAACGCACCGATTCTAGCCGTGAGAAAGGCTGCAACAGTGAGTTCATTTCATAAATGATTCTGATATGAGTAAAGTGATCATTGTTGCTTTTAGTTTATTCAAATTGCGAACTTAGTTTTTGAATATTCATGACATCTTGGTGTCACACAGGATACACAGATACTAAAAGGGTCATGTTCCAAAAAAAAGAAGCAAAGAAAAACAGATTCTGGTTTCTTTTACTACTTTTTCTCGCTTCTGCAACTTCTTTCTTGTTACTTTAAGTTTGTCCTTGTTCCTTCACCTTTTTTTTTTCCTCCTTGGGAGAAACGAGAAACTTTTTCTTTGGCATGACTGTATAATTCTTTCATATTTAAATGTTAAGTTTATGTGTATTAAAAGAAGCATGAATGACTGTGTATTCCTTTTTTCCCAATTTTTTTTTTCATCCACTAAGGACAATAATATGATTTTTCTAAAATGTAAGGGAGCATCGACAACTTCAAGAGAACAATCCCAATGTTGTTGTTTTTCACATTTCAAGGACAACTATACATCTAGCTTTTAAAGAACATCTACCAGTATGACATGATAGACTGGCTGATATGATCCAACTTCCTTGAGGGACAATATCTGGCTATAATTATGTACATTCAAACAAAAGTGTGTAGAGTTTAATAGATATTTTAGATGGAGGTTTTGAACTAACAGTGGATGATAATTTCCTCTGCCATAAAATTGTTTCATTTTCTGCCATGGGAATATTCCTTTAAGCACATTTTATGTTGCAAGCAATCCTCATCTGAGAGAAAACATGATATTTGAAAATATCTGAGGCTTTCTTGGCAAAGGAAATAAAAAATGAAGGATTTGAAAAAAAATTCAAAAAACAATTTGAGGAATTCTACTGTTTATTATGATATGTACGGTGGCTTAATAGGGACATTTGAAAGAAAAACAATTGAGATGAAAAGTGAAAATTTGAACTTTTTAAGTCAAAATTGTTAAGATCCAAAGTCAAATATTTTCAGATTTGAGGACACTAATTTTTTCGTATGTCCCTATTAAGCCACCGTAGATTTGGCCCTGATACCTGTTTTGTTATTCTTTTATAGGAGCTGTTGGAAATCCTCTTTAATGAGAGTCTATTGCAGAAGTCTCCTAGCACCAACAGCTTTACTGGCAAAATGGAGGGATTTGGAAGCTCTCCCATAAATACTCAACAACGTAAGCTTTTTGTATGCAAAACTGGTTTATCTTTATTCACATAGATAAACAAACGTTTGATCTTGGTTTTAAGCTCTGAGAGTGTTAACACAGATACTACTGATGTCATGGAGGTAACGTTGTATGTATTGCAATACAGATCGCTTTTTATCCAAAAACCCTTTGTTTTGCATAAACTTCAGAAGTGTGTTAGGAAATGTTTAGTTATGAGAGGGTCTGGGTTTTGGGTGTGGGGGGGGGGTGGGGGTGAAGGAGGTAAGGAAGAACAGGTAGCATTTGAAACATTTGAGATTTTGTACCAAGCCTCTTCCCCTTCTGTGTGATTTCTTGCATTATCGTTTTAATAACACAACAAATTCTATTTAGTTTTATTCCACCGTCTTTAATCACTGTGACGATCTCTGTCACTCCACAGGGACAGTAACTGATACAGTCAAGAATAACCTACAGCAGCTCAGTAATGCCATCACCTTACCAGCCTCTCAGGATAAAGTATATAGGTCCTTACAGTCAGTATCTAACAACAGAAACGACCACCCTGGCATCCATACATGGAACAGTCCAACCGGAGAAGAACCTGGTAGCTATCAACCTGTCCAAGTAGATACCTATGATGCAACTAACGATTCATCCCACAGATTAGGTAATTCAAGACTCTATGATCTCATGCTTGGATTTTCAACAACAACGGGGGCGTTGTGGTCAAGTGGTTAAGGCAGTGGACTTGTGATCTAAGGATTACAGGTTCGAGCCCTGGCCAGATCATTGCATTGTGTCCTTGGGCAAGGCACTTTATCTCCATTGCCTCTCTTCACCCAGGTGTATAAAGGGGGACTTGCGAGGTAACTTGTAAATATAGTTGCGTGCGCCGGTTTGTGGCTGCACCCTATGGGAAGTCCCCGGGGGACATGTGGTTGTGGTGCACTGTGGTGCCCCTGGAGAGATTGATTGAATTGCGCACACTTTGGTGTGTAGGTGTGACAAGTTACCAATGACCAAGGCTAAGTTGTACGCGCTATGGCCTTTGAACAATTTCTGTTGATTTTGGCGCTATATAAATGTCTTCTGATTGATTGATTGAACAAAAAAATCCTCATATTCGGTGTTTTCTACTTTGTGTATTGACTTTGTAAATGGTTGGAAATGTAAGTAATATTTTAGTACATATATTGAAGTTATATGTGTTTTGAATATGCTGAAGCCTGCATAGTTTAATACTAGGTATATGGTTGATATGCTTACCATTAGTTTTCATCTTCGACTGCTAATTGGACAGAAATCTTGTAGCATTGTGATCGCTACTGCCAAGCTTTCTCCACAATATGGTTGTATCAAAGGAGGTCTTGTTTTTGGCTAATGTCAAGTAGAAAAGGAACGATTGATTCCACTCAGTTTCATTCAAAATTTTGCAAAGGCATTGCAGATTATTAATGGCGACTGAAAAAGGCAAGGTTGCTTGAAAGGTTGCCAAAAAAATTGAATTGCAATCAGTCTCAATGGTTATTTGCTATTCCCTTTGTCAGGATTTTGCTATATTTTGAAAGCTAATATCAAATATGCATATAATTTTCACAAATATCTCTCAAGGCTCACCTAGATGTCGTTGAGGATATTCATTTGTGTGATTATTTCTTTGTTCCTTTGTTCCACGGAAGAGCCAAAGAAAAATGTAGTGGATGAAGGGTGGAATAGGGAACCTGTCTTTCCAGAAAGTGTCAAGACATCCAGCAGCAGTGAAGGTCACAGCGGTGGAAGCTTGGACCTGAGTCAGAGGTTTGACCTGGACGTTACATTTTGACCTGTTGAATTATTTTTTGATGAGGATTGCAAGAAACAATTTTTTTACAGTGGAATGGTATAGCTGTTCACCAATTACGCCTAAGACAGACTGAAAACTGGTCACATGAAGCCAATGTTTTTTTATTTTTTATTCAGATGTAGATTAATGATTTGTCATTGGTTTCTTCTCTCTGTTGAACACATACCAGATCAGGTCTTGCAAATGACAAATACGGAATGTGTGCCATGACGTGGTGGACCCTGGGTGGGTTGTACCCTCTCCTCGGCTCTTAATAAAGGAGATCAAGAGGGGCGCGGCAACTTGTTTAGGGCAAGTTAGAATTTTTGCTGGCTTGTCATTGACATGGCAGGGGAATCCCAGAAACTCTTTTTTTTTATTTACTTTGAAAAAAGGCACAAAGGCAATTTCCCCAAAAACTTTAAAGGGCACCAGGGCATTTTTCCCAAGTTAATAGAAAACACATTCAACAAATGCCACACAACCAGAGAAATATTCCTGTGGTAATCCTTAAAGCAAATTTACATTGAGATCTTGTATCTTCACACAGCTGATTAAAAGAGGTTCTCTTTCTGGCACGCATATGGCTGGTATTTGGGACAATCTTTGACTTTGTGGTTGTTGCCATCGGTAACGGTTGTTTTGTAAAGGGCGTCACAGCAAGCGGTAGGCCCACCGACGATAAATTGAAGTAGTTTTTGCCATTCGGTAAATTTAACAAACCCTGCCACAAATCCGAAAGATGTTTGTCCTAAAGAGAACATTGAACCTTCGTGTCTGGATGTCATACATGTTTACAGGCAAGTTTTGTGTGTTGAAATATCATTTGACAAGATTAAATGGTGAAAGAAGCACAAGAAGTAAAAATTTAGCTCAATTTTAAAAAATGCAAGCCATATCTATCTGTTCATTGTTAATACAGTTTCATCTGGCCCTCACCCAAAATTTATGACATGACTCTTGATATGATTTCATTTTTTAAGGTTGGAGGCTGTTGCCATGGCTGACTGGAGCCAGGAAGAACAGTTGGTCATTGATATAGTTTCATCCTCAGAAAGGAAGACCAACTCAGTTCCATCCAGAGAAGAGATCAACTCATTCGCTAAAAGGTAGGGAGGGGCAGACATGCTGGCACTCTTGAGAATAACTAACAAAAGAAACAATTTTTTTTTTTTATAATGCTATTCCTCGAAAAAGGTAATCATACAGTATAATTGATATCTGTAATTGGGAAATGCTTTATGAAACTAAGATATAAAATATTTGTAAACAAGAAACTCCTATAATATTGAAATGTATGAGATTATTTTGAAACATGCCGTCCTGTGAGCTTGAAAAAAATTGATGTTAGACACAGATAGAATTATGATATAAATATTATAATCACAATCATTTTTTAAAAACAAACAAAGCTTACATTCTCCCTCACTAACCCTGTTACTGATACCTTTGATGAAGTAGATGTTACCCTTCCTCAGGGGTAATGAAGCCAAAGAAAGTTTGTATGAATCGTTGTCAATGTGCTGATCGTGAATGCTTTATTTGGCTAATATGAACATTCCATTGTGGATGAGAGTGCAGAGATATTACATGGCAGGGGGATATATTGTCTTAGCCGTTCCTGCTCCAAGGACGGGCAATTCACATTCCGAATCCGACAGAGGTTGAGTTTAGCCTTGTCAACAGACCACTTTCTCGATTGCTAAGGGAAGTTAAGGGACCTCATTCATCATTACTGCTGTTTGTCATCTCTGCAATGCAGCAATGGTGAACAAAGTTGCTTTGAGACCATTTACAAAAAAAACATAAAAACCATGAACTGAAAGAGATTATAAAACTATCTGGTATGAATTGTATATTTCTGTAGGCTTGGTCTGGGTAATGTTATGGCGTAAAGTTATTATTAATCAGCATCATAGCGGTGATCTGAAAACTATTTTAGTTTTCTTGTATCCATGCATTAGGGCATCAACATTGAACAGTGAGAAGATCATTGAAATCCTCGTTAACAAAATGAAAGTGTCCACGGATGCCCAAGTTGTAAGTTCTCCCCTTTTAATTCCACAGAGAATGCTAGTTTCTATCTCCCTGTGTCTCTCGTCTCCTCCTTTCCTCTCCCCCCCCCCTCTCCTCTCCTTTCCCCTCCTCTATTCTCCCCTCGTTAGCCATTTCTGCTCAAAATCTTTTCAATCTTTCAGTTGATTTGTAGTCTTGGGATATCCATAGTCTACTTTGTGTGACCATCTCTTTCTTATATTCAAAGTTTGTTTTCTCTTTAGATTTTTCATTTTCTTTTTTACTTTTCAGAATATAGTCTGTGTGAACAGATAAAAGAAAACTTTTATGGTTTTATTTTTTCTTGTAATATCAGCTTGTTCTTCAGACGTGATGTTTTACTTTATCTCCTCTTTTCAGGGATGTCTATGCGGCATTGAAGCAATAGTGCGGGAGGGATTGGTCACCGGCGAGTGTGCTCTTCCGATCATTCAGGACGTCCTTCCCTCGCTTCAGCGAAGTTCAAATAACACAGTGAGAGCCAAAGCCTCTAAGGTATTAAATTGATATATAAAACAAATTCATGAAGTCATTTCTTGGTATCAGAATTGTCGTCACTTTTAATCAGGTACCTCATCAGTCGCTTTTTTCACATCCAATTTTGACTTTTCTTGACCATTGACTCCTAATTTCTTGAAGGTAGGATGTATATGTTTGTGTCAAGAAATGTCCGTGGCTTCAGATGTCTGTTTTGTGGGTTTTTCAACCGGCCCGGCTGATTTCTGATCCTGCATTTAATTTCACGTGACCAGATGTCCCCCATTCACTGGGGACAAGGGTTTGTCTTTGCCCCCCTCACACCACTAAGGCTGTTTACGCAGAAGTGATCGCAAGCGGTGTATGCGTGTTGACACGTCAAGAAACGTTCACGGCTTCGTAGTGCATATTTCTTCTTGTCATGTAATGATGGTTGTTACCTGCCTTGTTGGTAACCTGGTTGTCTTTCGTGTTTAGTTGAAAAGTCTTGGCTGCGTGGTTGATTAATGATCCTTATTAACCAGGTTTACATAATTCCAAAAGGTGATGGCTGTCTGTTTGCACTTCCACAATTCAACATATGGAATTGTCTCTAACATTTCAACTACTAACAGAATCTTATCTTAAAGTTCCCTATTTTTGACATGGTAAAACGATTACAATTTACAGAGTGAATGGACCGTAAGACCTTCACATTTTAGGTTCAAGGGCTATGCCATTATCGATGGGTGGGTTTATAACATTTGATCTGAAAAAACAAGGAAAAGGTGTTGCGGTATCACCAATTGGAGTAGCAAAGCTATGGAGGAAGAGGCTACTGCAGGCGCGGATCCAGGGGGGGGTCCAGGGGGTCCGGACCCCCCCCTGCTCTTGGCCAAAAAAAAAAAAAAAAAA
>JAIPMN010005788.1:0-10954 GCA_020650975.1 Apostichopus californicus
ATCAAAAAGAAAATAACATGTCAAGGATAACCCTTTAAGCTAAAAGCTTATTTCCAAAGGGGTCCTTATAACCTTAAAAATACAAAAGATAAGAAAATTACTATTAAAACATCTAAAACATGCATACAAACAGTGTAAAAAAATAAAAAGCGAGAAAGATATTTACAAGTTAGACATTCATATGATTTAAAAGGTAGGCTTGCTTTGGTGTTGTACTTCATGATAGATCTTACTTTTTCCATGAAAAATTATAGTATAAAAAAAGGGGAAAAGCCCCCCCACCCCCCCACCCCCATCTTGCAGAATTCAGTCCATGACACAGCTTAAACCTCAAGTAGAAAATTATACCTTTTGTAATTTTTAATTTTTTTTCTTCATATTTCTCTTGTCAGCCTGAAGAGTATCGGCTTACAGCGAGAGAAGAGAGATTCAATTCCTTCGCCTCTCTGAAGTATGACGGTCAGATCTACATGACTATGCAAGATTTCTTAGAGTCCATCGTAGACGAAGATCCGAGACGTGAGTCAGATAAATCAAGGCTTTATTATTCTCCATTTTTTTTCCACTGCATGCGCACACACGTGTGTGAGGCAGGAAGTTTACCCGACATTCAACAAAACCAAAAAAGAACAATAAACATTACATTCTAGGAATCAGGAGATTTGGGTGATAAACCATATTTTTTTCTTTGGTTGAGATTTTCTCAGGAAACAGGAAATGAATGCGTACATATTTACTTAAATCTCCCCTCCATCCCTCACCTTATTTTCCCCTCCCCCTTATTCTCCCCCCCTCCTCTTGTGTCATGCTACAAATGAGGATGTTTCAATGAGTTCAGTCATCAGATTTTCTTTGCTTCAGATTGACTTGAGTTTAACTCATTTATGCAGACTCGTTTCTCTTTCCCCTCTCAATTGTGTCCATTACCTGCCCACACCCAACCCTCCCCCCCCCCCCATCCCCACTTCACCATCCAAATCAGTTTCAAGTGTAATCAGATTAAACTCTTTTTGTACATGCAAGCTTCATGTGTTAATTTTTGCTTGCATATATATGTTATAGAAAGTTTTACCTGACATGGAAATAAACATTGTATTTCTAAGAATGGGCAGATGAGTCTGGTACTGGTCACATGATCTATTTGGTTTATGAATTCTCTCAGGAAACAGAAAACTCATTTTCACTTAAACCCACCTTCCTCCCCCATCTCATTCCCCTTGCCCTTGTTATACTCTGAGATAGAGGAGGGCTAGTCATTTTATGTTCTTTGATTCAGATTGACTCAAGCCCTTTCTCTTTCCCATTTTTCCTTCATCACTACCCCCCTCCCTCCCTCCCTCCAACAGGTTTAAGGGTAATCAGAAATGTCCTTCTTTGAACATGCTCATGTTTGTGTGTATATCTGTGAGATGAAGAGATGGAAAGTCGACTTATTTGCGGCATAATACTTTCTGTGGTTCAGATTTAGATCTTCATCTCTGTTGAACCCTAGTTCCCTTTCGCCTTCCGTTCACCCCTCCTCCTATCTCCCCCCATCCCCCTGGGCAGTTTCAAGAGTGGTCTGAGATACTTCTTGGAAGGTTGAGACAATTTGCTCTACAAATAGTTTTCATATGTTCAGTGATAAAACACAATAATGCCAGAAGTGGAGCTTGAACAAAGTTTCAGAATTTGGAGGTGCAGTAATATTGACTTCATATGCTCTTTTAGATAAATTGTTTCTATGGCTGGTCAAAGGTCATTTGAGGAAACCTGAGGTCAAAGGCTCAAAACTGTCAACCACAGTTAAAATAATATGTTTAAAGTAATATGTATGCTATTGGAGGAGGGAGGGGGGGTGTCTAGGGGGGATGGTGCACACCTTGATTGGTAGACAAACCTGGAACAGACGCACAGGAAGTTCATACACCTAGCTAATGTGATATAGCAAATTTGTTACGGCTGTTGTTTCGTTAAAATTTTGCAGGGTAATTTAATCTCACATGGTTTAGCAGAATGTGACACAAAAATGGGCAAAGTGCTACACATACAGACAGACATGTGCAAAATCTGATTTTGGCTCAGAACCATTACATTTCCATTATTTTATGGAAAAGCCAAATTTGTAAATGTCAATAACTGCTATATATAAAATGTGAGCATTTAGAATGATGATATGGATTCAACTTTGTATAAATTGGTGGCAGCAGACAATTTCTCAATGAAACTATAATGAATATGGCACAGCTGTCAGGCTGCTGCACTGCTGGGTTGAGATGCATGGCTGGCTACCTGGATGTCAATAGACATGTCGGCTCAGTGAGTATCTTTGAAATCAAATCAAAGTAATTACTCATAGTATTATATATATGGTTCCTATGGAAACATGAAGCACAGTGACTAAATATCAGTTAAATGTGGATCTTACATGAACACTGTAATTACTTAATGTTCTTTTTGCAACAGATTAAATTAAAGGGAATTTTCTGAACATAAAAGGAAGAAAAAAAAGTCCAAATGAAAAAAAAAAACATAGAAAATGTCAATAAGAGGAAATACAAGTAATGTTTGGCTTATTACCTTATGACCTACATACTAGTATGGGATCATTGTACAGTTATTGTCAATTATACATATCTCTATATATATGAAGGGAATTACATGTATACACCATGTATGTACTTTTATGTGTAATAGATATATTACACATAAAAAGTACAAACATGGTGTATACATGTAATTTCCTTTGCTCACAAAGATGCCCAACTGATTTACAAGCTCGAATCAATTTTCTGAGAGTCTCAGAATAAAATTTCCCCCTCTCATCCCTTCTGTTCTGTAAACATTTCTCATCACTTTCCAACGAGGAGGAGAAACGACGACGACGATGATATTTAGCCTCAGTGTCTCTCTCTCTATCGTAGACTGCAATAGCAGCAAGCAAGCAAGCACTTGGAGAAGAGGTCAACCCTGTTCAAATCCCAGGAATCTTGGCAAGCTGTTTTAATAAAATTGATCTCTTTTCGCAGGAAGGATAAACAAGGATGCCATCTTCAAAGGTAGAGGACTGCAGGGTGCTTCCCATAAATCAGTGTCTTCCCCTGAATATCAACCCTGGCTACCAAATCCATCTTATATAGGCCTATATGTGTGATCGCTTTATTGGGGGAGGTATAGATAGACTCACGAGAAAGTTTATCTTAACTGCAGCTCCTCGGAAAAGTCGCATCCAGCCTGATTCGTAGCGTTTTGCGGTTTTTTGGGGGGTTCCTTGAACAATTAAAATGGTTTTCCCAGAGTCAAAGGTCGTTAGAAGTTTCCAAAGTTAAACTGTGATTTATATTATACACTTGTAGGTATGATAGCTTTGCTGTACGTGCTGTGCTGTGAGAATGGCTGTCTGATATGTGGTTCTACACTATAAAGTGCTTCTGTGATCATGATTGGCTAAAGTTGCCTTCTGCCATATTGACAGCTGCCAATTAAAGCTAAATTACCTTCATAAGCATTTAGAATTCTTTATATACCTCATTATGTTCTCCCAACGTCTAATTACCCACAGTAGTACCTCAAGAGCATCATGTTTTAAACATCTCAAAACTATATTGTAGAAGTGTGTGATAAATGACAATTTGTAGTGTTTCGAATAGTTCTAATTTTCCTGTAAAAGGTCCCCTAAATCTTTTACTTACCCCTCCCCCAAACAGCCTATTTGTCCACCTGGTTAAATTGCTTTGGGCCCTGGTCCCCAGAAAAGAGAAGTTTAGCATATATGCCAGTGATTCGTGATACTGTATTTGAACTTATTAAACACAAGATCTGATTGGGCAGTGGGCTCTGGATAACTGGTCTCATCAGTATTGAATACCAAAAATAAAAAAAAATATTCTGTAAAATATTGTGATATTTTGATATAATGAACAGTTATCAGGTATTTTCCTAATTAAATTGAACTAGATTTAATGTTATGTAAATTAGGAGGAACTATATAAAGCTTTAAAATGTCCCTCCCACTCACAAATTTATTTAAAACTCGCCTTGAGATATGTGTTTCCCTTGCTCCATGAAACTCATTCTTTCTCCCTTTTCGGCTCCAGTGCATATTTTTCTATTTGTATAGAAGTCTGCTAAACTTTAATAGAGGACTGCAGTTAAGGGGTCAGTGACTCATCATATTTTTGGCCCTATTGATGTTTGTATTACCTCGTTTTTCAGTGTCAGGGTATTCGCCTGCGTTTAGAAAGAAGGTTGTTTAGGAAGAAGCTCCCCGTTACCGCTGTGAGCTAATTGATGGTTACATGCACCTCAGGGAAATTGTAGCCGAAATATATATCTTTAATCAAAACAGTTCAAAAAATGCCTCGTAGAATACTAAAGAATGCAAGGGTTTGCAATCAGCTAACAAAATATGCCTGAGAAAATATGGGGGGGGAGGGGGGGGGGAAACTCTCAACTATATGTTCCTGCAAAAAGTCCTTTCCTCGTCTTAGAAAATATGTCTTTGCAACATGGCCTGATAGTAGGGCAAAAATTTATCAGATCGTTACGTGTGGTTCCTCACATTTTTGATCGGGAAAAGGTTTTTTCTACCGGGGTTAAAGGGATATAAAAGGTGGCTGGAGTTGATTGCTGAACATCTATGATGGAAAAGTTACATCACATATATGGCATTGCAAAGCTACATTGTTTTTTTTCTGTCAATTTGATGATGTTTAGTGAATGCAATCTTGCAACAGCGGAGTGACATATTGATGTCGTCATGGCAACTGAGCTTAGAAAGTCAATTTGTAATATTTCTTTGTAATATATTTAAATCGTTTATATCCGAAGAGGAAGATAATATTGCTATAAAATATTTGAACATTTTGATGAAATTCTGATTGAGGAAAGCGTTGACAGATCGTCGAAAATATCAATTCAAGGATTAATCAACAGGAAGTAGATTAAAGTAAAGGATAGTTAAAGCTTTTGAAGAATGCTAGATCTGTCAAGATGATGACATCACAGACTTCCTTTTGTTATGCAAATTCTAGGAGTAAGGGAGCTGCGTTTAGCCAGAAAGAACTATGATATTTAATCCACTATATATCTGCAAGTATAGTTAGGGACAGAAACAGATTTGGGATTTTTCAACTAACAGTGTGGAAGATTTCTTTTCTCTCTTCTAAACATAAATTTGACATTGTCTGTCAGTGGATTAAATTCCCTTTAAACTGCTGTGTTACACAATATGGTTTATTGCAATAACTCTATTATGTATCTGACTAGATGCTTTGTATTAATATTCACACACAGTGGTGTGGGTAAATCTGCTTGATCTAACTAACAGAGTAATGTGGTTACGTTTAAAGGGGCAGTGTTTGGCACCGTTTGGCATTTAACTATGATCATAGACAGCTAGACCACATATATATATATATATAGACAGTTCGATCTGAAATACAAAAGGAAGCTCCAGATGTTACAAATTTTGATATTTGTCACCCCTGCTATGCCAACCAATAGCAATTGATAACATGCATCTTGACTGGAATATTTCCCAAATTAGCAGGCATCAGGCTAACGCCGGTAGGGGTCCTTTGTATAGAGAGATTTACAATAGGTCTAGAACGTGACAGAGCCGGCGGTCTCTAGATTATTTTTAGAAAATGCAGTATTTCCACAACTTTCACAGTCCGAGACAAAACCCGATTATTCGTATGCAGAGAGTCTATGAATATGCATTAGGGATACTTACTTGTAATAATGAAGACCTGTTTGCGTTGCTCTTAAAACTTGCCATATCCTGACCTCCTCTCTGCCCCCCCCCTTCCCTCCCATCGTCCTCCATTTCTTTCCTTCCCCATTTTAATTCCCAGTTAATTGCCTCCATATATATATGCTAGGTTGTAAAAATAGTGGTCATTTTTATCGAACTATGTTCAACCAGAATTTTTTATATTGTCATCTTTAAAGAGATTGCCATAGAAAATTAGCATCGTTTAACGTCATAAAAAAGCTCTCGATCTCTTGGAATAATTTGGAACGGGGGTCAGAGCCTATAAAGCAAATATATTATATAGAGGGATATTACTAAGGTGTTAAGTTGTATACAGCATATAATGCTATAGTATAAACGACATTGTTAATTCATACAAGTACATTGCTGAAGATGTCAGTTCCTTTGCTGAACTGTACAAACTAATTGTAACCTACCATTGATATCAAAGCATGTAATACACTAACTCTGAATAAAATACAGATCGGGAAGTCCACCCACTACCGATGGTTTTAATATATGCATGTAAATGAGCAGTGATTCCAGGTATAGTCTCAGTTATATAGATGAATTGCGAAAGGTAACTGATATTTATATGATTGTGTCGTCCAGATTTGCTTCAGATGCACAACGCTTCACAGGAGGGAGTAAGTGAAAGTCTATACCACACAATGGCATGCAGGCATCATCTGCATGATAGAGATATAGGGCAGCTTGCCAAAAAATTGACCAAGATTTTCGTCGAATTATTTATGACTTAAAGCGAATACGTTTATTTTGAAAAGGAAATAGATGAGATGATGTTTGATCTTATGTTTTTCATTATTTTTTATTATGTACCACTGGTGTTGTTCACGGATGAAATATGTCATTTGATGACTGAAAATGACAGTGATAGTTGTTAAAACTAACAGAAACGGCTGAAAAATGGTAAAATTATTGCTGAATTTAATATACAATAAAGATGGTAAGTCAGTGTTCCTTCGATCAGCTTCATCGAACGTCAGTTAGAACTTGAGCTAACTGTTACTGTCAGGGTAGGGCCTAGGTTTTAGTATAATATTAGTAGCCTAGTCAGAGACTTAATAAAGTTACGCTATTAGGCCTAGTCAGAGGGAGATTGTGAAGATGATTGACTGTCTGTGATACCAAGTGTATTATAATGCGTGACCATAGACTACGTTTTTCACACTTATTACTGTTGTCACTAGTCTGCTAGTTGCATCATGGAGCTATAAACAGATTATAGCTCCATGGTTGCATCGACGATCAGCTGTCCTTCGAGCAAGGAGAGCTGAGACCTTCATTGGTACTGAATATGCAGTAAAGTGCGTTCTCTCATTCACTTGTTTTAATCAAGAGGCGTGGCGTAATAGAATACATGAATGATATCTGTCGTCAACGGATACTTTCGATCATTAATTTCTTAATTAATGAAACGATTTTGGCAAACTTAGCGTGGTGAAACCTTCTCATTTTTCATGGTTTGTCAGAAGCAGCATAAACTAAATTCCAATTTTTGGAAAATGAACAGTTTCATGTATTTCCTAATTCGAAACGCACAGAATCACTTTAAGAATGTATACATATGTGTAGAGGGAGCTCTGCATGTCTTGGCTTTATTTGGGGAAAAAGAGAAGCCTCCCTCCCAATGCAACAGCTGTGACCTTGCTCTGTCCTTCAGCCATTAACTTGAACTTTTCTTACCTTTGGAGTCAGTGAAGAAGGTAGTAAAAAGGGGATATGGGATGGGGATATAGCATGGGGTAGATTGTTGCATAGGGAAAGGTGATGAAGGGTTTCAACTTTCAAGCAACTGACCTTAATCACCTTAGAACTTTGAATGGTTCATGTGGCATCTGACTATGGTAGCTACTACAGGACTGATTCCAACTTTGCTGGGATGAAGTGCTCAGATGGTAATGCAAATGTCTGTCCAGCTGGGATGGAAGATTTCCTCCCCCCTCCTGCCTCTTCCCATCTCTTCCCATCTCTGCCCATCTCTTTCCCACTGTTCCCCTCTCATCCTCCCTCTCTTCCCCCACCTTCCTCACTATTCCCAACTCTTCCTCCACTCTTCAAACTCTCTTATCCCATCTTCTACTCCATCTTCCCACTCACCCCTACTCTCTCCCCCTCTCTTCCGCTGTTGCCCCCTCCTCACTCCCTCTCATCCCTCTCGTCCTCTCACCCTTTCTCTAATCCTCTCTGTTCCCTTCTCATGCCCGTTCTCATCCTCCCTCTCATCTCCTCTGTTTCCCTCCTATTCCCTGTTCCCTCTCATTCCCTCGGCTCCATTCTTTCCCCCAAGGCTTCCCCTCTCTCTCCTCTCTCTCCCGCTCCTAATTTTCCCTTCCCTCTTTCTCTCCCTTTCGTTTTTACCCCAAACAGGATGGAAGGTGTTTGAATTTACTTCATTCTTCACTTATATACCTGTCTAT
Source organism: Apostichopus californicus (assembly GCA_020650975.1). Lineage (NCBI taxonomy): Eukaryota > Metazoa > Echinodermata > Holothuroidea > Aspidochirotida > Stichopodidae > Apostichopus > Apostichopus californicus. Next base: position 8,179 of record JAIPMN010005788.1, read on the forward strand.
TATACCTACCCATTCTGATCTACCCGAGCCTTCAAACTACAGGCCCCCCCCCCCGGACCCTCTTAAGTTATTACCTTAATTCTTTTGGTCAGCTTCAGCAGTTCTTCAATATATATATTTCAGATAGCTTTGATAATTTGGGTCCCTCACTCCGCTCTCCCCCTCCCCATTCACTTTGCAAATTAGCAGTGAAAAATCAGTAATAAATCAGTGGTATACGTGTTTTAACATGTATTATGTTTTCCTGTCGATTTTATTTAACTGTCTTTTTTTTTATGAACATTTTGATATGGCCTGGTATTTTCCACATGATAAATTATGCCTGAGAGACAGAGTTCCAATGCCAAACAATATCGCAGTAATTTCATGGGCCTTTAAGGCATATTGGGCTTCAATATCCCATCAGGCCTACCCTACATGGACACAGCTCAGTCTAAGTGAGATTTTGATTATGACTCATGATCCTCAATTAATTAAACCAATTGTTTTTCCTCTTGCCTCCATACTAACATAGATGAGAAAATGTTGTGCTAGTGGTTCTTCCATCTCCTTGACAGAAGAGTCAAAAGTATATATTTCAAAGGTAAAAAGAAAAAACAAAGGTAAACAGAAAATTGGTCTTAAAATGCAATCTGCAAAATGCAATTTAGCGTTCGATCCGTCGTTATATATTGTTATGTTACTTTAATGCTCTTCTGATGCGTTCATCCAATTATTTAATTAATATGGGTTAATTAAGTGTTTAAAATAATGTAATGAGAACTTTGACAATACAAACAAAAATAACTCTTCAAACCTTTTCAACCTCAAGTTCTTTATCCTAATTCAATACTCAGTGCATGCTGAAACTGAACTAATCTGTACATTTCACTTCATGGTAAAAATTCAACCAAAAATTTTGATATCATAAAAAAAAAAAAAACTGAAAAAAAAGCTATTTTTAACAATAATTATTAGTTACAACACAAAGTAATTTTTCATTATTTCTTAATTCTGGTAATAACCATCTGACAACTGAGTGAAAAAGTGCAAGATGGTGATATATATTCTTTAGTCATGTATATACTAAAAACACCCAGTGACAAGGTCAGCAGAATTAGCTATCTACAAACCCCCCTGTAGATCATCTTTGCAGGACTCTGTGTAAAGTGCTATAATTATAGATTACCGTAATTGCATCCATTCGACGACCAATTTGCCTCATTCTATTGTACAAACAACAGAGATCAGAAGACATCGTCGTCATCGTCATCATCGGTTTTTCCCAGTCTCGGAATCAATCGACGACGAGGCTACTGCCCAATCTCGGTTGCAGGCACTGTTTCTGGAGGCGTATCTTCACAGTTGACACACGGCTGGTGAAGTTCACTTGACCCTATAACTATAATATGCCACCACCAGTGTACTACTACTGATATATGATGTATATATATATATATAGAGCTATTTGGTATTATAACACAAGTCTGGGCTGGTCTACTAAGCTGTCATATTCAATATCTCGACTGGAATAGACCAGCCCCTGGGATGCTAATTTGCTGGTTGAATGTTTTAGTGGAAAGAAGATATCGCTGGAGGGTATACGAGGGGGCTGGCGAGATAGTTTCTCAGTAGGGGCCTGGGCTCAAGACCGTCCTCTGCTGATCTCCATTGGAACTGGCATTTTTATCCCTCAGTATTTTTCGACTGCAGAGAGTCAGTTGGGAGGAAACCTGCTGGAATACGTGGGATAAATGCTCTGCCCTAAAAGATAATTGGTTGATATATAGAAAGACTGTGGTTTCAAGCTCGGAGGGTAGATTGAATGTAGGCCTTTTACATTCGGGGTATTTGTTTTAGTAATTCACTGTCTGAATATTTCTAGGGCTATGAACACATCGCAATCAACCATTATGAGGATCATATTATGGCCGCATGCATACGATACATGCATATGGCCGGCATGGTACTTCTTGTGTGTAATGCTGCTGTTTTGGTTAATATTCTTCCTCTGCTTTAGTACAGCTAGGAGCCTATTTGGGAGCCTCTTGGGAGCGTATATGAACTCCATGTCTACTCCATGTCTTCTCCATGTATGATCTCTTCAACAAAAGAATGTCCCTACTAGTAGGCCAGATATTATATCGATGCAAAGAAGAAAAAAAAGGAGGGCAAAATAAGAAAACGAAAAGAAGAAGATATAGGGATTAAATGCATTCACAGATTTTTGGATTTTGATTTCTCTCACTACCTGCTATCCATGTTTTCCCTGCGGCTCACTCTAGCTAAGTGATGGTATACGGCTGTTCTTTGAGGATGGTGCAGCTCACTATATAATGTACTACATGTTCTCGCAGTATGAAAACTATGGAATGTGGCTTAACTAGGAGGCTGGATTTCTTTAAATCGGTAAATGACTTAAACATCTGGAGCAGTTTCAGAAGAATTACAAAAATTTATGAAAGGTCTCACTATATAATCTTTTTGTTATATATGTGTATATATATATATATGTATATAGTTCTCAATATAATATTTGCAACTAGTATATTATATTGAGAAACTTTGCATCTTCAAGTGGGCAAGTTGAATTGTGATGGTGGGGGAGGGAGAAGCGGGATAGTAGACTCTCTCAAAGCTTCAAACATTTTTGAATGTGATTTTAAGTTTATACGCACCCAGCTGTATTACACAGTAATAAATTATCATAATTGTGTTAATTGTTGAGGTGGAATGAAAGGGAAAGGGGGAGGGGGGGGGGAGAGGTATGGGAGCTTTTCATGTGACAATTCCATGT
>JAIPMN010005789.1:0-16968 GCA_020650975.1 Apostichopus californicus
GGGGCTGTAAAGACTTACCCGAAAAATATAACACAATTTTTTCTGTGAGTATATACAAAAAAACAGATCCTGATTGATAACAGGTCGAATTTTTTTTCTCCTGCTGCTTTATGGCACTTCCTGAAGGAGAACAATCGGGCGGATGGATATTGACTCTAATAGGAGTATGCCACCTGATGACGTTGCTCGTATGATCCAAACCATGATTGACGCCCTCTATTTTATCGACTGTATGGACCCTTGACCTCACAGGTAATTTAAAGAACTCTCATATTGACCATGACCATGACCACACAAAAAGGGATAATTTGATTTCTTTTATCGAAATGTTATGAATTGTTTTTGGAAAATTGCTCATTAAAGTTAGTTTATCTATATATTCTATGGAAGGTAGTCTCAGGGTACCAGTGGAAGTCCAGAAGCAAACCTCCCGGAAGCTTTATAACTTGGTAACTTTGTTTTATCTCCTGTAGTGACATTAAAGTACAAAACGCACGTTAGAAAGAGGCATTTTAAGTTCTCTGGAATATATTCCATGTGCTGCTGGGAATCCTGGGACTTCAGCTTAAGAGTTTGTATATATTTCTTTTTCTCTAGAATTGGCTTTAAATCACAGAAATACACTGATTTCTGATCGGATTAAAACTTTCATGGAGATGTATTAAAAAACTGAAACTTTCGCAGTTTTCTCAAGCTAATGTTATCCAATTTCAATATGTGACACCCTTACCCACATGGCTCGTCATCAACTTAACATTCGATCATATACATGCAGTATTGTCAAGGTATTCGCAAAATAGCACATTGAACATGTTTTAATGGGCTCATGTTACAAAAGGTCATTTCCAATATAAAAATCAATGCTTGACTCAACATTGATGGGAACGGGAGTGATAATCTCAATACAACCATTTTGTGTACATCATTTTCTCTATGTCTAGATATTCATTAGGACTAAAATGTGGTATCCAGTGGCGTAGCCAGCATTCTATTGTTAGGGAGGGGGGGGGGGTGCAAGATTTTTCTTAAGGGGGGCAACCCCGTGATGGTTGATGGTAGGAATTACCAAGAAATTTATGTATTAATGGGCACCTCGTCTGCACAAATACACATCCAATGGTTCAGTGAAACATGACACACTTTCACTTAATTTACCTCTATTGCAGAGACATGCAGTCGTCGAGGTTTCTTGGATACAATGAATTAATTAGCTACTCTAATTCACAACATGCCCAGATGTCCTAGGCCTATAGGGCCTAAACGTGCAGTGAAAATTCTCCATGAGAGGCATCATTGGTCGATCGCTGAAAATGCACATGGGTTGCTAGCGCTAGTTTGTAATGGTTATAACCTGCCAAATTATTGGCGCTTATTATATTCTGTAGGACGATATTGATGAACGGTCTCCGTATGTGGGTATGATGAAGGCCAAAAAAAGTGTAATATCTCGGTCTGATTACCAAGTTCTGACCTTATATGAAGTATGAACATGAGCCCTGAGGTATGAATACTTGTGATTAGAACTCGAAAAATGTAAAAAAGAAGTATTTTGAATACATCACTGGATTTCATTTGGGGGGGGGCAAGACTGTAGCACAAACCAAATTGGGGGGGGGGGGCATTCCCCTGGCCCCCTCTGGCTACGCTATTGGTGGTATCTACATTACTCAGACTTGAAGTTGTTGTACGTTTATGACGTCTGCAAACGCTCACGCTGTGTGTAATGTTAGTTGGTATAGTAATTGTAATCAAGAACATTTGTTTGCGAGATTTCTCGTGACAATTTGAGTGAACGTTTGGTATTCTAGCTATTGCATTGTGAATTTATCGGTTTAAATAGGCTGGAATACAGCGAGACACCAGACTAGATTTTTTCTTAGTGCCTAGTTAACCTGTGGGACTATCAATCACAATTAAAAAGATGTAATCTGTTGCTTACGACGTTCAGATTACATCACCCTAAACACATTTGATACATTTTCCCTCAACATATTTTCTAGATTTAAGGCTACGACAAGTTAACTCCATTAATCGTACAAAAAGTGTCTACATTTCGAATCCATTGGCTCTTCAAGAGTCATATTGCGAGTAAGCTGTGACCTTCTATGTGTTAGAGTGATAGAAGTTGGGGATATCGAGGACCGTGTGCTTTCATTTTCGCCCATATAAAAAGGAGAGAATAAAGCAAAACTGGAAAGAAAACATGTCAATTATTACACCAAGACTATAATGTGCGATGGAATTGACAGGTATTACAACCTGATTAAAATTTTAATGATATTTATCAACTTGAATACGAAACAAGGAAGTTAGACATCAATGACCCTTCAAGAGCACGAAGTATCGTCAAGTGCATGTATTTGTTAAGCAAAGGAATACATTGGTTGATGGTACCGAACGAACGTATTACTCGTTAGTTAGTTTCACTTCAGTTCCATGCGTTTTTCTAGCATATACGCCATGAGGATATGACCGTGGGTAGATACGATTATAAATATCACATTGAACCTAGTAGTATATATGTAGTATAATACATTGGTATAAAATATAAATATATAGTGGTGTACTTCTATTTCCTCGTATAACTCATGTTGATATATTTCATTTCATTACAATGATTTTGGTAAAGTAGACTGGTACATATTAACTCATCCACTTTGCAATAGACCTTGAGATCGCGATCACAATTTATCACGTCAATGTAAACTATAAAATGAAGCTAGTATGTACTTCAATATCAAACAGTGCATACTTAAGGATAAAGTGCAACCATTAAAGTATACATATATACATTGAAATAGAGTAGTGATAAAACAGACACAGGTATGCCTGTTTATCTACAACACGTTGTTAAATAGTCAAATACCTTTAAATTTCTTCCATTGTACATATTACTAACCTGTACTAGAAACTTCTATTATCTGTATTTTGAAGAGTAAAGGAAAGCATCTTTAGAGCTACGTCTAACGTGAATGACATGCGTGTCATGTTGTCTTCTCGTTTAAGATAGAATGCTAAGGCATGATAGACATGTTTTTCACATAATAGTTATTACATTAACTGTTATTAGTGTATGGTGATGACAGAAATAGACGGTTTCCTTAAGAAATATCTCAAATAACGAAATGAAATATTCCAAATTGTATGGTTTAATTACCACTGTATTTCACTGTAAATTCCTTGAAGATAGCTGACATAAATCCTTATCAAAAAGAAGGTAGTTTTTTTTTACTTCAATAAATCCACACATTATCGTTTCGGATTTAAAATATAAATATGTCAAAAATGATTAATGTTTATTGAACCCCCCATGTTAATAGTTTGTGAACTGTTACTTGCCCAAGGCCCACTATACCCCAAAAATGTATGCCACAAACTTTTAACATACTATATCATGTCCACACAAGGAAGCATCGCATAACGATACCAAGCCGTAATCACAATGGCTTTATCAAATTTAGTGCATTGCTTTGTTTCATGGCTAACATCTGATTACAAAGACGCTATCCTCTGAGTGTCTTGTATACCTCTTGTTCATGTTCCGATGTTTCTTGCTTAAGATACAGTGTGATTATAATAGAAACGTTTAAATCACTCTGTAATCAATGAAAGGAAATGCAAGAGAAATGTTTGCCTAAACAATGATTAATAATAACAGTCATTGCCAAAGTCAATCCACTCCAATGTGAAGCAAAACAAACGAAAGTTATTCTCAATGATTGAAAGGAAAACACAAATAATGCAATTAGGCTTTGTTTTATTCGCATAATTATTATTGAGTGAGACACAGGAAAAACCTAATCATCTCTCATGAATGTGGATAGATTGTGAACAATAAGTATTTGTACAATATGCAGTAAGAAGAATTTTGCATTTTGCTCGAGAGGTTTATCTACATTAACATCAATCTGCGTTGCTGTTTGAACGTCTTTATGGTACTAATGTTTTATGACTGAAAAGATTTGGTAAATCACATGTTAACTATAAATGAAATAATTCCTTTTCTCCTACGGCTCAGTGAGCTTTTGATTCCGGCTAGTAAAATTATTTACATATTAAGTAACGAACTTATCATGCAATCCAACATGTAAAAACGACTATTATTAACTTCTATGTATTTATTCGATGTGGACTGAGTTGCCTTTCAATGATGCTTACAGTGGTTATTAAACACTTTAATGTTTACGAAATAAGCTAATCATTACTTTCATAGCTGCTCATTCTTGTCGAAGAATTCAATTTCAGTTATGACTGTTCATTTCTTCCTACTTCTAAACATTTGAAAATATCCGTCAGCTAAGTGAAACAGAAATCACCACGGCTAATTTACGATGTGTTCAAAGACGTGTAGCAGTCTGATTCTCTGCATGTTAGAACTTGTTCTTCCTACAAATGAGAAAGAAAGTAGATACAAAGTTAGTTGACAGTTTGGTAAGCATTTGTTGACGTTTCAGTAAGTATTGCATTTGCAGAGAACCATGACTTAAAGTGCTTAAATGCAGAAATTGACTTACCACTCTAACGTTTTCAAAGAGCGTTGATACCTTTTCAAGAATTGTTTGGAAGTTTGGTCGGCAATCTATTGTTGTGTTCCAACACAATAACATTATGCTATACCTTCGGTAAAATAAGATCAATAAAATGAGAGATAAATCATTCATGGACGTTTGTTTTTCAATAAGTGATCACTAACTTCATATGCAACGTCTGTCTCTGATCCTAGCTAAGAGATTGTAAAAATGAAATCGAGGTAAGAGAAGGGACATACCTTAACTACTCCCTGCTACACATATCATGGAATAGTAATCGGTGTTATACAAACTTCGAGCTCATTCGCTGGTATTAGTAACGAGAAATATATTTTATAGTGGAGAGACAAATTTAAATTATAATACTCACAGGGCACCTGGGCAGCATATTGGTTGAGCAAGGGGAATGGTCTCTCTAATCTTTTCTTCTAACTGTTGTTTACTGAGTCCCGCATAAGGTACTTCTCCTTAATGTGTAAATGTAATATGATGCATTAGGAATAAACGTGTTTGTTTATTAAAAAAAAACATAACAAGTCTTGCATCATATTGATGAATATAAACTGTTATAGTCATTTTTGAAAAGCAGGATTATAGCAATTGTATCATTACCCAAAGAAAACACTTCCCACAAGAACGTGCCGTAGTTCCAAACATCGCTGTCAACTGAGTATTGTTTCAAAAATACAGCCTCGGGTGACATCCACATGATTGGTGGGTATTCCTGTAAAGTGAATGGCACAACTATAGAGTTTGCAATGTAAATCAATTACCCCTACAGATGTATCAATAAATTACGTACTTAAGCATAACCAACTACAAGACTAGAAAATTTAATTCTGCTTAGGCTTAACACCTTACCTATTAGGTATTATAAATATTGCATAGTCTGGAAGGTCTGGAGGAAGTTAGGGGTTGACAAAAAGATAGCATAGTGGGGCACCTGAAACGATTTCCTACAGACTGATGGTCTTTGAGTGAAGCAAAATCCTGTTTGATAGCGCTCATGAAGGATTTCATGATGGGGTTGTAATTGGTCACAAACGGAATTCGTGTTTTAGGATTTTTGGACCTGTATTTTAATAACAAATTCCCTGCCTAATTAATTAATATTATATTAGTACATGGAAATGATAACACAGGCAATTTACTTTGTCCAACTTCTCCATGACAATGTACATAGCCATGCTCTCGGGGCAAATATCATAGAGTTTGCAATGTCCATGCTCAGTTAGAAGAACCTTCCTCGTTGACAGAACAGGATGACAAAACTGCATGTAAGAAGCAAAAAGAATAAATGAACAGGCGATATTATATTATCAGGGTTAATATTATATCACAGGACTCGATGCAAGAATGATTTAATGACAGTTAAATACAGTAAAGTATATCAGCTATGCCAATCTCATTAGCCAAGTTAGTTACAAATGCAATCTACTAGAGAATAAAACATTAGAGATGATTTCATTTTACCCTCTGAGAAGATAGGAAAACCATGGCAGAAGCAACCTCGCGTGAAAAATACAGCAATACCTCAACTTGACTTTTCATATTTGCTGGAAGTTGCTTTTTTATATTCGTCAACACACGAGACTTCCTGGCTTCTTGGTATTGAGACATCAACATATCACGCATGGTTCCATTAGATATGTATTTATAGTATACAGATGGGACTGTGAAAAGTATATAAATTTGATAAAGGGAGATGAAAACGATTGTGAAATGTAAGCACACTGAAGCATGTATGATATCTAAGTGCTTACACTTGAAACTTTCAATCCGTACAACCGTTGATCATTAAAAAGTACTTAAAAGGTCACCCCAAATAGAACTTAGAGTTACGCCTCTCATGTCAATTTGAAATAACTAATTGATGAAGTAGCCTACCACGTACTAGAGATTTCGGTCAAGTTTTAATTTCAACTGAAACTCCATCGACATAAATAATGGCTCTGTTTGCGATTTGCGGAAAAGTGTGAATAAATTTCACATTATATACTGAGTAGAGATAGTTAACGGATCAAATCATTGCTTTAGTCTTTATAGTCTTTATAGTATTTATAGTCTTTATAGTCTTTATAGTCTGAATATCTTCTGTACGTACCATTTTCCACAGATACTAAGAGACGATCCACTAAAAGGTGATGTCTTCTCAACTTCTTTAAGCTCAATGCTAGTTTCCGGAACTCGTTTGCATCTGCAAGGGTACTTCCTTCTGCAACCGAACGAGAATTGATATTTATGTGCTTATTTTCGGCAACAAATAATTGTGCAAATGCAGTATGGTTCTTTTCTCAAAATGTATTGATTAAGTTTCTTACTAGACAGTGTTTTAACAAAGACTTCTTTTTCGTCATCTCCAAATGTGCCAGTCCAGTATTCAAATTTCTTTCCTTCTTTTATACAGGTCTGTAAAGCGATGGTTGATCCAAGATCGTTTTCGTCGTTGGTTACTTGAATAACATCGGGTTGAACATTTAACTCTGCAACTGAACGGTTTGATCTTCATATCGTTATCAGTTTTCAAAATTACAAGCGTTAAAACTATTCTCACGTTTTACAGTAATATTAAAGCAGACTATCATACATGCAGCGTTTCTGACGATTTTGTATGTTTGATTAGTCGATCAATGTCTCTCAAATAATTTATTCATGCATATTTGTTTTTATATATTCCCCGCGTCTTTATATGAAACAAATTAAATAATAAATATATATATGCTTTCATCGTCATTATTCACTAATTCGTGTCATTCTCGTGTGTATATTTTCTGACTCCTGCTTTTTTACTCCTTCCTTCTAATGAGAAGCGGACATGGATATTTACATTCAGTAAAGCATCCATTAAACAAAGCAAAAAAAAAAAAACCTGCCATTTATATTAAAATGTTCATAGAATTACATACACTTACCACCATCTGATGCGACTGTGTCAATAAATCTGATTTCCCTGTTGGGTGAAATGATTATATAGAGGATGTATCACTGCACTTCCAGACTTATGATATAAAATGGTTCGATTGGCTATTTCTTTAATAAAATCTCAGTGTACCACATTTGAAATCTACAATTAACAACATCTTTAAAAAATGGTCAAGTTGAAGCTATGCTTGAACTAAGAAGGCTTTTCAAGAACGATCCCTCTTTCTTAAAAAAAAAACCTCAAAATGATATTGTTATATGTAATACTTACCGTTCAACATTTCTGCCACGTCTAGATATGTTCTTGATATCTATGATTAAAAGTATTTGACTGTTAAACTGTATAAGAGTTCACAAATACCATTGATCATTGGCTGTGTAGTTGAAAAGATTGTATTCTGCGTGGTACTAAGAAATGGAAGAACAAATTGAAGATTTATAAAATCATTTGAGTCTGTCGCTTCCTGTTTTAATGCAAAATCATAAAAACTAGGAAATAGTAGTGTGAAATAAAATGATCAACTTACAGTATTTGTAGATGAAGAAAGCTGCTACCAGCAAACTCAATATAGGGATAAAAACTCCAATGACTATCATAGGCTGTATGTTTCCTGAAACTGGATAACAAAGGTAAGCTTAAGATACAAAAATATAACCAAGCATGCGACCTATATCTAAATTGGAAAGTTGGTGTAATCACGTCACTATTATAAGTAATTATTTGTTCAATGGACTGAGCAAAGCGTAAGACGTTTATCAGTTCAATGTGTTTATCTTGCAGAAATGTTAATGTTGCAATAGTGTATTCAAGTGGAACTGTAACTTTGCAACTTTAAAGTTTTTCTTCAGAATGCTCTATTTTACTATGCATATATTGCACAATGTACTAAACATGTGGTATTTCGCACATTTTGCGATTTTTTGGTGTGCAATTTGTGAAGTAATTTCAACAATATTTTAATTGCTTAGTCTTCAGTTTCGTATCAGAACTACTTAGTTAAGAAAAATTCTTACCCGAGGTTTGCATTTGGTAGTTGTAAGTTACACTTGCAGGTTTAATATGAGAACCGTTTACTTGACATTTCACTCTGGTTGCGTTTCCATACTGGTTGAAGCTGAATGTAGATGTTACACTGTGATCATTCGTTTCACTGAATAATTCCTCACTTTCTCTCTGTTCATTTACTATCCAAGTTAAGGTTATTGGCGCCAACACGTTATCTGCTCTGCATATCAGTGATGTTATTTCTTTATTATTCTCAATGGACAAAGATGGATAAGCTTGGTATAAAAATGGAAAACAAAAAAAATTTAAGATGACATACGTTCACCTTTGAAGACAAGAAATAACTGCAACTATGGATAACTTGAAAATGAGAATCTCAAAGTAATTATGAAAACACAAATATTTTTAATCGTTACAGCATATTTAATACCTGGATTTTATTTTAATTGCAATACTATTTCTGCGTTTTGACAAGGTTATAAGCTAAACCATGATAGTAAACAGTTTAGAAATGACTTTTTGGTTAAAGAGAAAACATTCATCAGTTGTCTGTAAATGATACATCTTAAAATTCATTTGAAAAGAATAATTAAGTATAGTAGTAGCAAAATATAATCTTACTGGTTATTTTAAGGATGTATGCCGTTACCAATTCTTTGCTACTGAGACATTCATATGCATCGTTGAATTGATGGAGTGAAATATTCCTTAACTGAATCGATGATAACACGGGATCGCACGTGTTTAGAAGTATCGTTGCTTCTTCATGAAATTTGTTCGAACCAGCGTAAATAAATTTTCCATTTCGCGACCATGTGGGTGAATTAATTGATATATTCACAGGACAAACAAGACACACATCATCTCCAGGTTCTGCATCGCATGAAATATTTACCTCGGAAACATTACCGGTTTTGAAACATAATACCGGACTAGTCGCTGAAGCGTAACCTATTAAGCAAACAAAAATGTACAAATTGTTGAATAGGTGGCAATAAATTGAATTTATTTCACTTATTTTAAATACATAGAAATACTTAATATAGCTAGTGAACACATACCTTTATATACATGACACAAGATGAGAATTAGAAGCATAGCCACATACTCCATGCTGTAATGCTGCTCTACAGTAGCTTTGTTAGTCTTCCTCAGTTGTCCTGTCAATGACTAAACGACATGACAGTGAATCAATGTCATGCATCCTTAAACCAAATCAAAAATGAAAGTAACGAGTCTGCATTATACTTGTCAATGATGTAGAATATCAACTGGTCTACAAATTTGTTGGTCGGTTTAAAATCAACCTGACTAGATTTTATTTTTCATAAAGGTGTTTCTCATTTCTTTCATAACCTAGTGAAACTTTCGTTTCGATTATGCACATGGTTTCATTCTAAATTTGATATTCGGTTGTTTTAGCATGTTCGGATACTTTATACGTATGTGTGACTGCTGGAATGATGACATGACGTCATAACGTGGTACAGCAATCCGAAACTACATCGCGGCTCTGTCATTTCTCAACAGGAATAAGTATACGTAAATGGGCATCAATGTGAACAGATCACTTGTATCTTGCGACTTGAGTCAAGAAGACTAATATAGGAACGGTATAAATGTTTTAAAGCATTTTGTCCTTTGCTACCAAAAGTCACGAAAACCAAACATATGGAAACATGTTTCTCCGTTTGCCGCATTAAACATTGCACAATACGTTCAACTACAGCTACCATTCAATACCATATCTTTTGACGTAGTAGGTGCACTTTTATGTTTTATTTTCAAACATTGCACCCTTCACAAAAAGATCGCCGATTAGTCCAAGATAGCCAATGCGACAACGTTTCCACATGTGCAGTTAAAAATAATTTAAAGTTTTGTTCTCTCTTTAAAAGCTTTGCATGGTTAACCTTAAAGAGGTTATGAAATGAAAAAAAAATTCTTTATCATCGTATTCTGTACACTCGTAGCTTTCCAATGATACCCAATTTGTGTCAAACGAAGCTTGCATTCTCGAGGAATAAACGATCAAAAATTCGAGGGTAATAAAAACTTTCTAAAAATTGTTGTATTTACGGTAACGCGGCGTGACGTCAGTCGAGGAACTCAGCTCACTTCCGAGACGCTATGTTTACATTCTTAAACGTCTGAGAACACACACCATTACACTGTTGCAGTGCTCCGTAGTAATTGAGAATTGCTGTTTTGAGTTTGTTTTTACGTAAATTTATCTCGTAAATGTTAAAAAATGCCGAGCCGATATGTGGTATCAGGTTGCTCCACCACAAGTAAAGACGGATTTCTACTGCAAGCTTTTCCAAAAGATGACAGAAATCGAAGAATTTGAACACGACTCGCTCAAAACACTACACATACACAACGTTACGAGTGCCTGTAGGCCTATACTGTTATGACTATACTGTTATGACCATAGCCTAGGCCTCCTTGATACAGCAAATGACGATTTTTTTTTTATGGTTACCTAATATTTCGCACAAATTTTGAAGCCAGTTGGTTTTAGAACAATCAATACTAGATCTGCAAGTTTTCTTTTGTGGTAAAACTGGCGTTGTGTTGTGATTTAATTTTTACGTAACAGTTGGATGATACAATTACATGGGCTAGCCTGTTATACAACGTCTATTAGTTAGTTCTAGACCCCATGTTACCACTACTAGTACTATAGGGTTGCAATGTACAGAATGTCACATTTTCCTTGCACTGTAAGACACAAAATTCTAGAAGCTTCGCTACGAAGTTAAGTATCAGGATCATCGACATTCGAGATCATTTAAATCATATGATGGTCTTAATAACGGTGGTTTTGTTTATGCTCAACCGACCAGTTTCGGTTCAGGGTCGTCCAACCGTTCTGATCGGGGACTTCGATCGGCAGCGACGAGTCTCGGCCACCGGGATCGTTTTACAATTCTTCTGCAAGGGGCTCAATTAATAGGGAAAAACACCGATATTATCTTCATCACCCTCGAAAACTATTCTCTCCTCTTCTTCCTCAAGAAAATCATTTCGTCAAAGCTTACGAATGTCCTGAGAGATTTCCTCGGAATCGGAAGATTCGGGAGAAGACATTTTCAATTGATGAGAAGAGTGTTGTGGTTACATGTATAGTAAACTGTGTATCGCCGTATCGGTAAACAGCGGGGAGTCGGCTTTGGCTGAAATGGTTCCTTTGATGACGTCAGATGAACTGCGGTGGGCAGCTTTGCTTTTTTTTACGAGTGGCAGCTCGAGAGGTCTCTGGGGAATACTTTGACAGCGAATTTCTGGCGTTTGAAGCCGTATTTACGGAAATTTGTGCATGGATGGTGTTGTAGTAATGTAGATAAACCATTCTAAGACAAGAAAATTTTTCATTTCATAACCTCTTTAAGGAGATAACAACAGTTTCACTTTGGATGCTTTGTACTAAAAGTGAACTTTGCACAAACAGATATGATGTCACACATAACATCCAGAAACACAGCTTGGAATTTACCACAAATAATAGACCGAGCAAACAATTGTACCAAATCTGCCCAGACGACTGAAACCCGATCATCCCAGACAGAATGTAGTATAAGGGGGTATCCATAAAAAAAAAGAGATTACCGTCCAGACATGAAAAATTGACCAAAATTTAAGACCTCCTCCGGAATTGTTCAGGCCTTAAATGATCCAGAAAGAGTGAAGAAAAGACAAGACAAAATTAATGTGACTCACCACTGTATTATTTCTGTAATTTGTGCCTCCCAATGAGCCACAGAATCCTTCTTATCGGTTATATCTTGAACCTCATCCTGCAGGATTCTGTGATCTCTCTGCAACTTCTCTAGAACAGAAATATTCTGAAGGGAGGGGAAAAAACAAAGAACAGAATCAAACAAAAGCAGGGTTGTGAATATGAAGAAGGGTAATAATATCAATTGAAACATATCATGGTTGTTCAGGTTTGGGGTCGTTTCTGGTTTGTGAGTTTACGTATGATACGTACTTGCAACTCGTACTTATCCAATGGTGTGGCTTATCAGAAGATATCATAGGTCCAAAAAATTGACATTCTAATCTTGGTGTTACACACAGAGAATAAACTAGCTTGACCTCTGAATGTGACAAAAAGTCAGCAATTTTATAATGGGTAGCTATCATTTATTGAACTTCCCATTGAACTCAAGCCTGGCAGGTAGTAATTGAATGAAGAATTCACTGGGATGCTCAGAGTATGTTTGTCTTTCATCACTAACGAATACATTCCTCGTTGGAATATCTTCAAGCCTGACAAGAGGGGGTGACACGAGGACTACAGCCCCTGTTCAACTAGCGGGCCCTGGAAAAATACCAAGGGGTAGGTAAATATAAGATAAAAGAGAAGTCTTTTATCATTTTCATAATCTACCACAGGAAGTGAAGAGTGCAAAAATGGCACCAGGTGATATATTTGTTGCTGGCCAGGGGGCGGGGGGGGGGGGGGGGGTAGGCCCTGGGCCTAACCTAGTACTCAACGTTTCTGACTATCTTTATAATTGAGGAACCATCTCTCAGGGTAACCCGTACCTTCTCTAAGTCTGTCCTCGCTTTCTTGTTCTCTTCCATGTGGACAGCTTTTTCTCGTTCATATTTTCTCTTGAGTTCAGAGACCAGATCTAACTGTTCCTGAGATCTCTCCTGCTGGTTCCAGTCGGACGTCTCCTGAAGTCGATTCAAGTTCCTCTTCAGCTTCTCCAGTTCTTGGTTATTCTCTTGGATTTGATCTCGAAGACTCTGAAAAGATTTCAAAAGGGAAAAGGATGTTCCACAGATAGTAGGATTTTATCGTCAAATTTAGTGTAACTTTCTTTGTACAGAGAAAAGAAAAAAGGAAAAAGAAAATCCCAGCTTATGTGAAAATCAATATCATTTACAGGGAAGGCTGCATGGATAGGCTATAACATATTACAATATTTATACTAAATGTAAAGGTGAAAATTCAGTTTCTCACTGTTCTAGCAAAACATTTGTAAATCCTGCATCCTTGTTTACCACCCTTACTTCTGATATTTTAGCAACAACCAAGAATCAATTTTTATTTGCTTTATCAATTCTTATATCCATGCCTCTACAGAAGATGAAGCACAAACCTGCTCTTCGTTTGCGTGTCTGGACTTGGCTTTAGCCAGGGCGTCTTCCAGTTCGATATCTTTCCTGTTAAGCTCCGCCCTCAATTTCGAGACCTCTGACTGAAGTTCATGGGATGGCTCGGCTGACTGACTGGACTTTCCAACTTCTCTAATCTAAAGATGTAGAACAGATCAAAGCAAAAACCAATTAATCAGATATGTTGAAAAGAAAGTAGGAAAGCATTATCTTAATCTTAGTTCTGAAGTGCAAAGAAATTATCGGTGAAATGTTTAGATACCCATCCCTGTCGATGTACCAACTTGGAAAGTTGTCATAAAAAAAGAAATTGGGAGCCAAAGGTGGGTGGGGGGGGGTGTGGGTGGGGTGGATTCAAACTAATGGATGATAAGGATAGGAAATCCTTCCATTGTTAAATACTAAACCTAAGCAAATGCCTTTGGTTTTCTTTCCAACGTACATAATAGTTTATTCTGCTGATTTAGGTTATGGAAGTCAGAGCATAAATCAGTTGTGGTTTGTACAGCTCAGTTTGCACATATAATTGGAGAAAACTCTTTACCACCTTGGCATACTTATCTGCTTGTGACCTTCAACCCATCTATCTGATCTATTTTTACGTTCTCAGATGTCACTCGACGTTGATAATCGGTTTCCTGCAATGACATTAAGGACCTGCTCCCGGCATCAAACACGTTTCCTGAATACTTTGTCATGTTTGCCTAAATTAATGACTACCAATGGGCAGAGACTGATCGAGCCTTACCTCACAAACATTTCGTTGACTCTCAAGATGGATGACGTTTTATGAGCTTTTAAGGGGAACATAGACTTTTAGTTCATATTCTCTCTTATTTCTAGTTCATCTTTTGGCTAAAGAGTACCCTATTTTGTTACCTAGTTCAAATTTTGACCATGAGGCACCTTTGTAGTTCTAGTTCCTCTGTACATGTGAGATACCTATTTTAATCTCTAGTTCATCTTCCAACCTGGAGGTACCATTCTAGTTTAATCTTTTGCTGAAGATGTGTTAATATTGGTTTTCTAACTATGAGGTACCTTTGTTACTTCTAGTTCTTCTTCTAATCTTTTCCTGTACTGGTCGCTCTGCTGTCGTAACCTCTTCTCTCTGGCCAACTCTGACTGGACCTCTACAAGCTCCGTTTCATTCTGTTAAGAACATTTTCAAAAATACATGAACGATTTTTCATGTTATTTGTAATGACATACTTCGTGTTTATATATCGTTGTTTAATTTCGGTTCAGGTATATAATGAAACATTGTTTCCCTACACTCTAATAGGTGTGACATATATTCGTTATTGTTTTTACAAGTTTGAACAAATTCCAACGGTACTCAATGACTACAGAAATATCTCCCCCCCCCCTCCCCCCTCCCCCCCCCCGATATGTTTGCTTTTACCACATTGTAATCACTCATGTCATCTCTATACTAACCTAACTGAAGGTTCCTTATCATTATTTCCCCCTCCCCTTCCATTCCTCCCTCCTCATCCCCTTCAACCCTCCTCATCCACTAAAGTTACCTCTTTCTGTAGTTTCTCTGTCTTCCTAAGATCCTGCCTCTTTTTATCCAGCTGATGCATCAAGTTATCGATCTCCTCGTCCTTCTCTTTGACCAGCCTCGACGATTTCTGTTTCTCCGACTGCAACTCAGAATATCTGAGGATTCAAGAAAACAAGAGACAGAATCGTCAGCAAAAACAGACCACAATCAGATTTTACAATGAAGTGGGGGGGGGGGAGCCCTCGTGGGGGCATCATAGTTCCGAGAATCACATCATCCGGTTAAGATCAGTAAAGTAAATGATGAACATGATCTACCAGGAGTTCGTGGCGTGGCAGCATTATACTCGTAAATAAATGCGAGCTTGGGATGATTACTATGTGGTGATCCCACCCCGAGTCTGTAGCCTCCAAGTTGAAAGTTGGAGGAGTAGAAAACTACGAAAAATAACCTGGAAAAAAACCCAAAATGCTGAGGAAATTATATACAAGAAGAGAGGCGGCCTAAATCAAAAAAACTTGACGGAATCATTTAATATCACACATCTTTCATCTTTGTCAACTTGCAATGATCCGGGGAATTATAATTCCTTCTTTGTACACAAGGTCTATTCATCTTTTTTTTCCCCTTGTGAATTTTTCGATGCTACTGATATCTGTATTGCTTTCCACATCATTTACATGTTCAGACAGAGGGGAAAAAAAAGTGGAAATGGGATCAATGTGATACCTGTGATGTACGTACAAGGAAATTGTAAGGGAAATGATTAACTAAACGGGTATGCAACTCAAACGAATTAAGGGCCATCAATAGCCGAAAAATAGTACTTTTTCTTTCACTATAGACGGATATAAATAGCACCATTATTAAATATATAGTGTTCATACTTCACAAATCACACATTGAAAGGTTCCCACTGCTTGCCAAATATCGTATTACACTCTATTCCAAACTCCTCCATTACTATTGTGCAAATCCCAATCAGCAGTTCGTCATTGTAGTTTACAATGCAGACACAAATAAATCAGTTACTAGGTGGTTACAAATGTCTACAGGTTTAAAAAGACAACGTTCGTCAAAAAATGCAATACGGCAATCTACATATCTACATGTGCGTTGATTTGCATCGTTCTCAAAATGCTAGTTATTTTATGAGATGTCGTATAAGGACGAGAAAGTGATGGCCGGATGTTGAGCATATCACTGTCCTATGACAGAAAAAAGTCTGTATTAACAGCTGCCTGCTCTCTTCCTCCAGTTAAACACAAAGACATTTCTTGAGAGCGACTTCAAGCTCGTGTTACGGTATTTTAAAGGGTGTGAAGACTCGCGCAAAAAGAAACGTCTAATGCCTGTAATCTGACCTAGTTTTGAATGAGGTGTTTACAGAAGTGTTAGACACCACCATCGATCCCAGAAAATACCCACACAGCTTGCTACCGCTAGTGTACAGTCAGTACATACAGCTGCGGTCAATACCCACAACACAGTGTATAAACGATACAGCGATGGACATCTCAGGTCCAGCTGAAGATAACAAGGTATCATGTTTCATTACTGTCTGCATTTTGTAGCGACACGAACAAAACGTCACTTGCAAGCAACAGAAAGTTAACTTTTTTCAGATGGCCACACACTGTTTGGGGCGAGTCTTCAATGCCTTTAATTTATCAATTTAGCTATAAAGCTCACTCACTTGCTATTAACATCTTCCATCTCTTTTTGAGTTAATCTGTGTTGAGACTGAGCTTCCTTCAAGTCTTTTTTCTGTTGCCTCATCAGGGTCTGCTTTTCCTCCAACTCTTTCTCAATGTCATCCCTCTCTGCCTTGAATTGCCTGTAAGGAAGAGAGAAAAATCATTAAAAAA
>JAIPMN010005791.1:0-13659 GCA_020650975.1 Apostichopus californicus
CAGCATGTCTAACGTTAGCATATGAACACTATTTCGTAGGCCTGAAGTACCAGTACCTTCTTACGCCGTTAGTTCCCATGTCCGATCCGTCTTGGTGCAAATCTTTCACAAAGTCACTAACACTATTCTCGAACTGCTACAGAGAAATATCAGTTTGGTACCACCCTGGAACACATCACATGACCCTCCATGCATGGTACGCGCGCGCCCAATTGACATGGATCCTCCAGATTTCTTAAACTCGTTGTGTGTGCCCAACTCGGGAATGACAAGCAATACGCTGGACAAATGACATCATTTCTTTCGAAGAGCAACGCAGAACAGTAATTCTCTGAGGTATTGTCACGAAACTATCTCTTAGTATACCAGCACCATTTTGACAAGACGTTAGCTCAAATATTCAACATTTTTCTTTTGAAATTTGTTTTGACTTCACTCCTAGAGATAGCCTATACAGAAGTTCTCACTACGCTGCCATGTGGACCAAATCCGCGAAGTTTCCAATCCTGCGTGTGAAGGAAAATCGGCCAACAATATAACCACCAATCGAGAATGCGAGCCGTTCATGTATTAGGCTTGAGCATGCTACGGGCCTACACATGCACATTACGGTACTTCATCTATATCTATAGTGAGATTTGCCATTTTGATTCCGTTTGACCCTTTGCTTTAGCCAACCGTTTTTCTCTGACCCCTGTAATTGTAAAATACTAATTGAGAAAACTCTGGCCTACAAGATTCGGGAAGTCGTGTAACAAATAAAATCTGATATTGATCATTTTGTGAATGGTTTGACTTACGATTTGATGATCTTCCATCTTTCCTTTCATATGATAATGCGTAACCGCTATCCTCATCAACGGTCTTCACTACAATCGAAATCACGTTATCCATGAACGTTAGTACGTAGTCAGATTTTTCACCGCAGACACTTCGTTCTTTTGTACCTTCTTTTATCTTAAGATATTCTCCTAAATAAAAATAAAACATACATGGAAGTGATTTAAAAAATATATATATATTTTATGATTGACTTAATACTGTAGGTGTGCAAAACTACTTGTATATCTCAAGATTAGCTTCACAGCCATGAACAATAACCTTTGTATATTTAGGTTCTTATGAAAACTGAAATTAGTATAAGCTGTGAAACAGGAGTACCCCGCCGAGTTGGGAAGGCACCTTAGGCTTTGAAAAACAAAACAAGCAAAACATATTCACACAGCTACGTAGTAAACAAACTGCCTTTACCAACCTTAACCAACCTTTAACTGTTATAATCTTACCACTTTATATTATGTAATAATTATATTAATGCATACATGTATCCTTAAATGTTGTTCTTACCTCGAGAGCAATCAATAACGCTGTTGATTGTCAATATAAACGATTTCCCAAAGGGAGCTACCAATGTGGTGGTACATCCAGAATCCCCTGTAGGATGTGATTGGGTGTAGGAACCGGCTGGATCCTGCAAGAGCTGCTTGCAAGCTCCTGTGAGTAAATAAGAAAGTTTGCTAGGTTAATAAAATTGCGGTGCTCCTGCAGGGAGCGAGGGCGCAGTGCTAAAACGTTCCAATGTGAAGTTAGGTAGATGGGAAAGTGCAGATGTGGAGTGGGAGACAGGTAAGAGAGGAGCGAAGTAAATTATATACAGTAAGTCCATTCCTCTTTGTTTTAATTTGACTTCAGCCAGTACCACTACTAGGCTATGGAATGGTCTTTCAATATGTAAGTGAATTGTTGAATATGATAATTGTGCGTGAAGAAATATCACCGAGTAGGGAAAATGCTTTTTATTTTTTAATTTATTTTATAAACTGTACTTTCATATCCTGCTTCAAAGCACTCGTACTGACAGTATGATCAGCTTGGGATATCCTGTTTTTATCCGATAAAGGTGAGGAACTTAATACTGTCAGTACGAGTGCTTTAAAGCATGACATGGGAGGACAGTATAGAGGGGTATTAGCATTAGTAAAACTGGCTGGAAATTTAAGAGAGGTTGAAATAAGTAAAATGAAATGTGCTACATGAATTTTTTTTACGGTTGTTTCATATTAAGACACTTTTAAAAGATTTTTTTTTCAGCAGAAAGTGACCTGTGATAGCGGCGGCTTCCTGGTTGACCTGTATTTACTTGACTGTCAGTACGAGTGCTTTAAAGCATGACATGGGAGGACAGTATAGAGGGGTATTAGCATTAGTAAAACTGGCTGGAAATTTAAGAGAGGTTGAAATAAGTAAAATGAAATGTGCTACATGAATTTTTTTTACGGTTGTTTCATATTAAGACACTTTTAAAAGATTTTTTTTTCAGCAGAAAGTGACCTGTGATAGCGGCGGCTTCCTGGTTGACCTGTATTTACTTGGCAATTATGATATATACATTCAATGCAACTGGCATCCATTACATGGGCATTGGCTGGTCAGTTGAAATTCCCTAAGGTATGGTAACCGACTGTCCGGCTGTCCAAATCAATTAAGACAGTGATGGGTTCCAGTTCTACCTCATGAATTGATCTTTTAATTATTCCTAATTTAATTCCAACAATCCACACGGAAAGAGGAAATGCAAGATTTAACTGAGCATTAAATTTTTCACCCGACTCGTCATTTATGTAGATATCTCAAACTTTTTAATATCTCCCATTATACATGAAACCTATAGCTTCAAGGTTAACAAAAATTCTAAATTTTACAATTCTGTCAGAAAAATGAGGCTAAACTGTCTAGAAGAAAACCTTGTTGCTGTTTTAATTATCAACTGACAGCTGAAATCTTTTTTCATTTTATGGTTAGAAAACTTAGTTTTTCTGACATTTGTAAAAGCGACTATGGGAAAGACAGAAGTACGACAGAGGGATGTAGGAAGTTTCCAAATCTAAAATTCAAGTTCTTTGCCCTAATGGGATGTCACAGTTGGTGAGAGCAAGTGACGGCATAGTTGTCATAACCAGGGATTTGCAACAGGCTCACCAGTTCATACTTTCGCTGTTTCAATCGTGATAATTAAATTATCAACATCATCACTTGATTTAAGGCAGCTTGAAAGCTATGATCCTCGTTTTCTGAAATCTTAACTTAAACTGTTATGAACTTACCACGTTCGGCATTTACTTGTGCATCTAGTACACACGGCTCATTCTCACAGGCACGTTGTACACTTGGTTTAACCTGGGACGCGCATGCGCCTGGTACACGTTGTCCGTTCTGCTGACATGTCACTGACCGTGTCTGTACCCCGAGACCACAAGAGGCGTCACACTGTGTAGCAAAGACAAGCACAATGCAAACTTTATTCATGCATAAATAATTATCATGAAATCATTTGCTACTCATATAGCAACTTATTTACAGTGATGAATTCCATTAGATGGGGGGGGGGGGGTTGGGGTAGTCAGGGTAAGGACTGGCGAGAGGTAAAGGTGGTTAGGGGTGATGCATCATAATGACCCGGGGTCAATTTATTTGGAGGACCCTGGGAAATATGGGATAAAAAAATTATGCATTTTCATTCTTATAATAAACGAGACCCTGTGAACAATATAGTTGTCCTCGGGAAGTTAGAACTGACTCTCGACGCCCCTTGTTACGGGACAAGTGTTTGTCAATTACGAGTTCTCGTCGCATTATACCCTGGCAGAAGATAATTATAAAGGACGCATCCGAAATATGACATATCATGATTCACCTATTCCATAATTAACTTCTCTTTTTTTTTTAATATCTCCCGAGCTCCTTCACCTTTTCAAACACGAACTTGTTTTCAAATATTTCCGATATTGTCAACATGACATGCCATTTTCTAACTGCAATCTAAAATTGCGAGGGNNCCCCCCCCCCCCCCCCCTTCGCCCGCTGTGGTTAATAAGTATATCGGGCTGTATAGCTTGATAGATGAATCGATGTAATGTGTATCTTTAACCTAAGCTAATGCTATAAAGTGTCCACAACCCGGTTTCTTATCTGTGGTTGTGCGACAATTCGATCGAGAGAACAAGAAGTGTCAATGGCTTGAGCTAATTAATGAGTGCTTAGACTCGTTTCCCCTAATTTCCGGAACCCTTACTTGATCTTCAAGAAACGTGAATAATACTGCGTAGCCTATCAAATGATAAAGTAAGTCTGCTTGTGCTCAGGTGATGTGATATGTTGATATGATATATACAGAAAAATGAAAAAAAAGTGTGTTTCTTATAGGTCTCTTGGCTTTCACGTTTTGGTATTTCAATTAAACATGGCTACTCTACCCATCCAAAACTTTACAGACCTGGTTATAGAAACAATGCACAGACTATTTACGCACTAAAATGAAATGCTTCACTACCAGTCTCAACTTATTAGACTTTGTTAGTTGTGTGCTCCCAAGCCACGTGTTTTTGTCACACTAGTAACATTAAAATATACACAAGTTCGGTAGTTTATTCCATCGGAGAAATGTGAGTTTCGTTGTTTCTGTGTCACTTCTAAATCTACTAAATTCCTCGCACTTTCGATGTAATGATGGCAAATCCAACACTTTTAACCGATTTTCGATTATGCTCTAGAAATGTTTAATATTTTCAATTTTCATGATAACTTAGTTCGGTCAAGATGTGAAATTCACCTCATTCCATTGCCCGGTAACCCATGTTGCAGGTGGTTGAGTAGGGCAAGCGAGGTTGTTACATTCTTGACGGGTTTCGGGAAGATCATAGTCCTGACACTCTATGTCATTAATGCTTCGGGTACCTCGTTGGCATCTGACGTTACGAGTTTGATATCCACCCCCACACGTAACAGTGCACTAAATATAGAGAAAGAACGGGGAAAAAACACAAAATTAATGATAAAGTATAATAAATAAAATTAACAAAGTGATTCTTAAATTCCGCTTTGTATGGATTTTTTATAAAGTATCCTAAAGCAGCTATATTCATGCAGTTACTATGGATACCGCGCCTAACTTTAGTGCGATAATTCAATAAGAAGACGGATTGGCATTTCATACCCCCCCCCCCCTCAAAGTTACTGGTTTGGGTAGTACGAATGACGATACTTACTACAATACATATACGCACTCCGATCTACCCTAGCCTACGATTTACTGATAGCATTCTTGCATTGCGCCCTCAATTTCCCCATAAGATCAGTAACCTCCTTCCACTAATCCACCCATATCCTCTATTAGTGCTATGCCACAACGATATCACGATGGTTGTTGAAATATTAAATAATTCGCCCTTTTTTCTTCTTCTGGGATTACCTACCTCTGACCAGGAACTTGCTGTCCAGGTTGGTAGAGGTGGACAGTCGGTCACGAAACAGATTGATCTGATCTCTGGTTGGTTATTCACATCACAGTTACTGTCCAATGTCACCTCATGCCCGCTCCTACATTCGACGGACCTCTCTCGCACCCCTTCGCCACAAGTAGTACTACACTGTAAGTTTAGAAATCAATGAAATTTTGTTAAATTAAAAGTTTATCGGTTTTCATACATGATGCAGATCTAAATTTTTCATTTGATTTTGTACATTATGTAAATTTTACTTGAGTAATACCATCACTGCAAATACCATCAAGAGAATATTTCTAAAGGGTAATTTTTTTTTTTAATTGTGACGGACGTGTCGAATGTTCTTTCTGTTTACATGAAGTAATTTCCAGACAGATGGTTGAAGTTGTACGTAGTATAGGAATATGTATCGTTTGTTTTAATATAGGCCTATGTATAGTCTAAGCTTATCCCACTTCTGACACCAATGTATTTTACCTCTGTCCAATCGCCGACAACCCATTCGGAAGGTGGCCGGCAGGGATCTCGGGAACACGTCCGTTGTTTACTGGGTTTCAGATCCCGGACGCAGTTCTTGTTAGTGACTTCGTTGTCTTCTCTCTCGCAAGTAATATCACGTGACTGAATACCTTCTCCGCACGTGACTGAGCACTATACAACGAAAGGAAAAGAAATGTTTACGATACATGGTTTCCAATTAATATAATTGATCTATAAATTTTCCGCAAGTAACTGAGTACTATACAGCGGAAGCAGGAAAAATGGTTTATGATTGAATACATAGCCTACTACAAAATATAACCTCCATATATACAGTTATATTCATTTTTAGTGACACACGGGTTACTTATTTTAAACTACTGAAAGTAAATTACAGCCTGAAATTGTATTTTCATTTGAATCGATTTAAAAAAAAGATTATTAAGTCTTTTCATTTTCATTCGGAAACATATTATGACTTATCGTAGTAAAAATTCGAATACAACGGTTAGCTACGCAATAGGAAAATAGTTGTTTCAATTCCACACAACAATTGGTCTAAAACAGGGGCTCTCAGTAGACGGCCCGTGGGCCAAATCCCGGAGGCAGCGAAAAATTTCAATCCTGTCCGCGACAAAATTGGTCCACAAAATCTTGCATTAATTTGTCACAAATGAAGGCCCATTAGTACCTCATTCGTGAGCATTTTTACCCGCCTATCCTGTACAATGCTCAAGTTGGGTTTATTGAGTTTTTGGATTCACTTTGGCTTAATAGTTTTCTCTAGCCCTACATGGCCTAAACTGAGAACCCCTGGTCTACAAAATATCACTCAATTCATTTTGTTAGGGAAGGGAGGTATAGGCCTATAGACAGGTTAAGATAGAGAGATTGGTGCCGAAAATGAAAATACGTGTTATTAATGTAATAATAGAATGCACAATACATATACAATCACTGCAATCAAAGAATAATATATTTAAAAAGTAGCAATTTAAGAGAGAAAAGAGCGCACGATGCATATGATTTTTTATTGATTTAAAACATTTTAAGCAGAAGAATTATGATTAAGAAGAATTTTTTTTTTGTAGAAGAATTTTTTTGGGGGCAATTTTTGCAATGAAATGATTTTTTTTTCATGCTCTTAATACTAATAATCATACTGATAACAAAAAGGAAGTTTATGGACCGCAATCATTAATATAAAACAAAATGTTATACTAATCTCATAGAGAACAAAGTTTGATGATAACGAGCAACCTAACTACTAAGGAAAACGAAAGTTAAAATTCTGTTTAGAGCGCAAAGAGAAAATGAAAATAATACCGCAAACTATATCATTAGACAATATGATTACGTAACAACGCCACACGGACAGAAAGATACAATGTAGTGGTGCACATTATGACTGACATTTCAGGCAAACGTACGTATATACACGACAGTACACATAGTAATACAATGAAGAAACACACACATACGTATATTTATATATACGGTATATAAACGATGCATAACCAAGTGTACATATATAAATACAAGAGGCAGATACAATGAAGAGAATTTAACATTCCAAAAAATGAGAAATAGCAATGCAGTGCATTACGTAAGACAGAGAAGGACATCAGTATATGCAATCATGGACCCATCGTGGGAAGGGATAACGAAGCTTCTCCCCGCCCCCCCCCTTAACCCCCCGCCCCTGCCCCCATTTTTTTTTTTGCATTTTTTTTTTAGCTTTTTGCAGCACAGGTTTTGCACCACAGCTGTTTTACTATACTATGTTCTACAAGCGATAAAAAACCCACACAGAGAACAGATTCTAGAGAACACCGCTGGTACGAATTAAATTCTGGATCCAAGTGCAAACTAGTTCCTCGATCGTTCAAAGAAAGAATTAGAGATGATGTAACCTGACTAATGTATCCTAACCATATAATGTGTAAGGTGGGGTTGCTTGGAACCTCTGATATTTAAAGTGATATATTTGAAGTGCTCTCGTTTTTGGTGGGATCGGTGATAGCAAAACGAATCGGAATATATCAAGAAGGAATGAAATATATATATGAAATATATATGAAATATATATAAAAATAATAATAGCACAGGCAGTGATGATGTTAGTGTAGGAGCCTCTGGTCAAGCGAGTGCAAAACACCAAGCATGAATATTCATGTTGTAAGCTCAGTTGTTAATTAGAAGGGTGCACCCAATTCTAAATTGAACCATTTAATCAGCTCAACTGACCTCCGACCATGGGCCGGTTGTCCATTCATCGACACAAGGCTCCCTTGTGCATGAGCGTTGGCTGCCAGGGCGTATGATGGTTTCACAGAGGTTATCTGCAACTTCGCGTTCACCTCGTACGCATCTGACAAACCTTGTCTCTCTTCCAGTGCCGCATGAAACGTCACACTGTATTAAAAACAAACGACTGAATTAAAGTCTATACTGCCCAAGTTTAATGTTGTGGAAGTACGTTCAGTTGTAGTTCAAGCATCGTCTTCTGCTGACGTCATCAGAGTCCGCAGGAGTATAAAACCCATTGTACCTAATACCTGTATGTAATTTTCGCGTGCAATGGATGCGCAATCGCGTGTAGTGAACGATTACCCTTGTGGTCTGTCACCATGGAAACATAACCATATGAGATGAGAATTGTGAGAATTTAGAATGGTTCATCAAATAATCTTACCGGTGACCATGGACCAGTCGTCCATCTAGTGGGAACCTGGCAAGGCGGCCTGTGACACGTTGCCTTCGTCTTCGGCTTTAAGTCCGAACTACATTCACTGCGTTGAACAGCCACACTGTCACGTCGACAAGTCACACTTCGATACTTCGTCCCGAATCCACAATCGGCACTACACTGTAGGTATCAACAAAACCATAGAAGTATTTGTCTTTGTATTTCTCATTAAATGTAACATTAATATAGACACAGGAAGATTTAGTGAATTGATCTCCAAACTCACTGAATGTCGGATAATTAGTGAAAATAGAACATTTAATACAGTTCACCAACATGGTTCAGGATATTAACACAAAATACATAGTCCGTACCCAAGAGTGAATACTTCTGTGACGCACTCCTGAAATGTGATCTAGAATGCTGCACAAACTTTGAGAGCGCCACCATTTCTAACTTTACACCCTTGTACAGTTCTCATTTGGCCTTGAATCCTTTATTTAGTGAAGGTACTGTGACTGGCCCGGAAATGTAACCGTTTTTCTTCTTCAATTAAACAATTTGCAAAAGACAGACGAATGTTTACCTCGGACCATTCTCCTGACACCCACTCTGCCTCTTGTAAGCAATCACCAGCATCACATTCTTGGGTACTAGAAGGAGCAGAAAGTGCTTCACAAGCGCCTTCACTTAATACTCCATCCTTCGTACATTCGACCGTTCTGTTTTTTGCACCAATTCCACAGGGTGCGTCACACTAAGAAAGAGAAAATATAAAAACAGTTAAAACAATATTAATTTTATTTAATTATTCAATTTACTGCAAGTGCCGCTGTACCTAATGTTTCAAGAACATTCAGAGTGCACTGCCATTATGCATTGTTGAGTTGCGCCTAAGGATTTTAGTTAAAATAGCTAGGTTTATATAACGCTCATTTAAAATACATGCCATTGGGGTATTTATGAACATAAATGAAGGTGCAACACAAATGAGGTGTTTATATAAACAGTATTTTGTAAGAAACTGTGTAATAAGAAGATAAATTACCTCACTCCAATCTCCGACAGTCCATTCCGGGCACGTGTCCATAACACACGACTGTATCACGGTGGGTTTACCACTGACTCTACACGCCCTTGGGGCTGGAACATTTCCTCGGCGACAATCGACGGGTCTTCTCTGATGTCCATCCCCACAAGTTACGGAACACTAAATCAAAGAGAGCACATGGTTTTAGTTACATAAATAGCACGGTCATCAGGGAAAACAGATGCGTTTCTCTGACGTTTTTGACTGAGTTTGTAACGTATAAACATAGACAAAGAAACCACAACACTGATATTTCACATATTTTGACATCAAACTGTGTACAGTTAAAACCTGCGATTAAATTATATGACCGATTCCCCGCTGACCTATATATGTCACATTACAGTTCTTTCTTTCTTTCATCTTCTTCCTCTTTTGCTTCTTATAGTTTTTCCTTTGCTTTTGAAAGCATTGATTAGTGTCGAATATTTATGATCGTACCTCTGACCACTCTCCAACCGACCAACTAGGCTCCGGCCGACAATCCCCGTCGTTACATCGTCGACTAGGTCGTGGCTGTTCGCCAGAGCATTCCCCAGGAGCCAAAACATCCCCTCTCTGACATTCGACTTGACGAGTTTGCTCACCATCTCCGCACTCGGCATCGCACTGTTTTATAAATAGAAACAATAATTATCATGTAGGCTCTGTAAGTGTGATTTATTAATCTGCCAGTAACAGAGGCCCAGATTCAAACTTTATTTCAATTCTATTTCCATCTGTAAATTCCTGCGGTGAGATTGTTCGAGTCCATGAAGTATCTAAATATAAACTCGTTACCAAACTTACCTCAGACCATGATCCTTTCACCCACTGCGCCGGCGCAGGACACACCCCTCCGTCGCATGGAATGTCTGATGGTGGACGAATCTGTTGATCACACATGCTGTCGCTGACTTCCACCGGCCGACCGTTTTCAATGCGCGCGCATCTCAGGCTTCGCGTTTGTACACCTTCCCCGCAAGTGACACTGCATTCTCCGTATTGACCAGCAAGCCATCTAGAAAGAAAAGAGAAAAGGATTAAACATTAATTACCTCAACATCGTGTTCAATACATTATAATTACAACAACTCTTCCGACTTTTTTTAAATTGTATTTTGATTGCTGAATTTTGTCCATAGAATATTCATAACTTATGACGTATTCGATGCATATTCATGACTTACTCAAAAACCGATTGGTCTCTTGGAACGAAGTATCTGTAGGTTATCTTTGGTTTGACGTTCACTCCATATATCGCATGAGGGTCGTACAGCAGGTACACTTTGGCAGTCAACGGGGTCGTAAGAGGTCCTTGAATTGATATTCTCTCTCGAAAATTCCTAAAATCGGTGGTATATTTGATAATATTACTTCCAGTACCATAGCGACCGGACGATGGTGGTGTAAATAGGTATCCCTGAAATATCGTATCCCTTTCAGATGACATAGCTGTTGGGAGAATAGAAAGCAAAACATTATAGACGACTTATTTCAGACCGCCATCCAAGCACACGTGTTGAATATTCATTTCACAGTATACATATTCATGACATTATATGTACATAGTTTGTAAAATATACTTACCCATATGGGTGTAAGCTAAATTGACGTTGATTATTTCAATTGAAGTTGCCCCTACTGGTAAGTCGAGGAAATCTGTATGTTCTGCAAGAGAAGCAACATGGAAATAATGCTTGAGAAACAAACTTAGATATCATGATGTAACTGGGCCACGTGAAGAACACGTGGTGTTTGAATATTCATAAATCCTTTTCAGTCAATGATCAAATTGCTATGGACCATCTAGCACGATTAATAATTAATATGTAGGCTATAAAGAAGAAAAAAAAATAGTTGCACAATGTATCAGTTCTATAACTACAGCATAAAGAATTTATTACGAAATTTTCAACAGATTAAACATGCAGGCAATTTGAAGATCTGGTTTTAGGGTTGGAACATAACGGTTGAAAAAGTCCACGAAAGCATACACTTACTTCTGTATCTTCCACCGTCAAAACTCCCTGTGATTTGTTCACAGCTTGCACCGTTACCATTACACTGTCGGCAAGCATCAAAAACCTGTCCTGATCCTTGAATACCGTCGCATCCAAATTGCTATAAAAAAGAAGAAAAAAACAATTTGGAGACATCAGATACGTGTGTTTCAAATAAACAGATACAGCTCGTGAATTTTGTATTAATAAAGTGTTAAAATATAGAACATTACCCTTATCACTCACTCACCACTTCACCCTTCCCCGTCACCTCCGCCTTATAACATGCCCATTTTTATGTCAAAGATCGACTATATAATCCTCACCTCGCACTTTCCCGATACGCATAGCTTCAAGGTGTTTTTATCCGAGTTGTCACCGTGCCAACATCTGGTGCCATCCGTGTACTGGTAGGGAGGTCTTGTGGCCCAAAAGTTGCTATTTGATAAACATTTCTTTGTACATAGGTCATCGCCTGCATGGAAAAGGGACACGAGGAATCCACGGTTAGTTGTACACAATCACACATATATGGTTAATTCATGAAGATATAATTGCAAATGCACTTGTGAAAGTAATTGTAGTGATATTTCATGTTTTATGAATCCCACTGCTGACACCATTGTTGTTTCATGAATCCCACTGCTGACACCATTGTAAAGTCACTTACCATTCTGTCCCGAAATGAATGCTTTCCACGTGTAATTTTGACCATTGAATGGCATGCTGTTAGTCTGTGAACACTGCTCGTCACGAAAATCGTCTTGATTGCCTCCACATGGCTAAGGGGGGAAAAAAAGTTGAAAATGCCGAAAGGAAATAAATCGTCAAGTTTTTCTACAATCAACTTTAAAAGAGAAACATTTTTAGAAATGAACAAAACTCCAAATCTATGCATAATTTATCAAAAGAAGTGATAAAATGAACTAACCTCTAAATTGCAAGCTTCGTACTGTTCTGCTGGTCCTACGCAATTTCTTCCCCCGTATCTCGGTCTAGGATTAGTGCAATGACGACGACGCATGCGCACTCCACCTCCACAAGTTCGCGAGCATTCACCGTATTCATCTCCCCAATCTGACCAACCACCATCGACTGAGTTTGGTAATGACTGTTTTTCAACACAGCTACCAGACAGGCACCACTGAATAACGAAATATAGACAGAAATATGAATTTGTGATTTTACAACAAAAAAAATAAACAAAATGTTGTAGAATCCCCACACTATAGGTGTCTATTTCTAAACGCCATTACTTTTGTAAATTGATTTACGAAGCTACTTTAAATCATAAACGAAGTGAGAGGTACAATGGGAGGGTAGGAAAGAGGAGGACTGGTGAGGTCGGGCGGGGAAGGTGGGGGGGGGGGTAGGGGAAGAACGGGAAGAAAGGGATGTAGGGGAAGAAGAGGAAGTAGGGGAAGAAGGGGGAGGGGCTTATTACCGCATATACGTCGTCATGTGATTGGATAAAGTCAGGGCATGCGCTTCTTACCTTTCCCTTCTCGCAGAATGTGCCATCCATTACACCGACGCCAAGACTAAAACATCCAGTTGCGTTTCGACATCTCAAATAACCACAGTTTACCTGTCAACGAAAGATAAAATCGTAAAACCGTGTTTACGGAACTTCTACAACAAGTAATACGAAGAAATGGTGACTAAAATAGTAAGAGGTCATAGCTTCTCCATATTTGTGGTAGAGAAATTGTTATTTAATCTTCGTAAAACAGGAACGTTCAATCGTTAAAAAAAAAAGGATTTGTTGGGGACTGTTTGTATATAAAGAATCTGTTTAATGTTCGAAGCAGAACTGTCTTGTCAAACATTCATATCAGAAAGTCTAGCTGAATGAAGTTTAAAAAAAAAAAAGAGAGAAAAGATAAACAATGATTTTTCGATTTTTTATCTTATGAGCAAGACCTTAAAAATCTTACAGGAGGGTGTTCTCGTGACATCCAGATACACAGAGATCTATTCAATCCTGATTACTGAGGAATCTCCCTAGAGCATGGTCTCAAATCAAAAAACAAATTGGTACTGTCGATTTATTATGAATTGCAACTGAGTTTTTCACCCTTTATTTTCTAAAATATACTTGACAATTCCAATAAATTCGACTAAATTGTTTTGTCT
>JAIPMN010005794.1:8680-26899 GCA_020650975.1 Apostichopus californicus
GCTGATGTGGTCGTGTTGACGTAGGAAGTTACTCAGCTCTGGTCGATGTGAAAAATGAGTCATAAGCTTGCCTCTTTGACCTAATGAAAGAGTGAAATAAACATGAAAATTAAGTAACTGAAGACAACAAGATTAACACAACCCCGTCTGTGACCTTCTTCAGGAACTTTGTGTGTATATCAACAAAAGAATGAAAGAAATGGATTAAAATGGAAGTTACCTCTGTCAATGTAATACTTGAACACAAAGTCAGGAAATCCCTGTAAGAGAATGATAGAAAGATGAGTCACATGTACCGATAAAACAAAAACAAAACAGTCATAGAGAGATTTTACAACACTTTTATCCTGTTCTTGTAGAAAGAAATCATAGCAACGATTTGAAAGTTCAAATTTGAGAGAATGAACCTTAAACAGTGTTTTGTTGGAAAGGGAAATATTAGAGATAATGCTCAAAATATCTTTTAAATAATTCAAAGTTACATGCAGCCTGTCAAAAGATGACTGATCTACACCAGACACATAGAGAGAGAATAAAATCAAATGACAAATGTTGAATGTGGTGACCGGTCACAAAGGTAACCTATTTTTAGATGACAGGCTAACATCTCTTGTCTTCAACATACATGAACAGAAGACCTACAGTAAGGTTGTTGCATTAATGTCACAATACTTGCTTAAATACATTGAGAAAGTTGGTGACTTTTCAAGTAGAAATACTAATGCTCTCATGGATGTAACACACTCAAAGTAGCTGCTGCATATAACATTTTGGGTCAGAGGTTGTCATAGCAATCAGATGATTAAGGCTAAGTAGCCAGCAGGTGACAACATTTGGGGCAAGAAAGAGTATTTAATGGAGCAATAGTTACATGTAGTGGGAAGTATTGCATCTAATGAGAGGGGTACGAAAGTTGAATCATGGTTTATATAAATAGATATAATTTATGGAATAAAGTATTTTTTTCTAGGTAAAATAAAACATAGAGACCCTCAACTAAGAAGGGGGGGGGTAGAAAATGAGTCAAAACATGCAGTGTTACTAATGATTTGTGAATGCTAACAAATTCCACAATGCATTATTTCAAAATAACAGATTGTCAGGAATAGTCACATGATACTGCATCAGCCAATCAGACGGAAGAATGACAACGATGGCTGAAAAACGGGTTTTGAAATTTACCTGGTTAGCATAAAAGTCCATATAATGTTGAATTCTCTTCTGACCTGTGGCTGTGTCTTCACAGAGTTCTACTAATGTACCAAAGTCCAGGAACTTTTCAGCCAGAGAAGCTGCCCTCTCTGTTTGACCAAATTTCACTGAAGAGACAGAAAGGGTGCCAGTCAATTTGATATCAGTACTAGGTTCACCACAACTAAAAGAAATATTAAGTATTGTACGTGTCTTTGGTCTTTATGAGCTCTGTCAATACTACAGGTCAACATTCCATCTACATTTTTTGAATTTTTTTTTTACTAACTATGACCTCTTTCTTAAATCTCTAATGCTTTCATTTCCTTTCTTACCCCTAAGCATACTTTTTCTAAAATTATTTGAAATTTATATTGGAATAAAACTGAAAACTGGCACATTTTCAAACTGTCCATCTACTCCTGTCCCATCTACAATCTACTGACCAAGAAAACAGTAACATTCTTTGCACAAACAGGGTCAGGATTTGTGGATTGGTTATATTGTGAGCTAAACTTACAATCAGTTACAAAAAACAGTATATCATAACATTTAATCATAACATTTAAACATTTAATCTAAATGTGTTTGCAGCTTACAGAGCTTCGTCTCTTCATTTCCTTGATATGAGTGATATGGAAGTCAAAATTGGATTCCTTTTTATGTAAATACAATGAACATGATATGAAATATAGGATTAAAACTGAGGTGCCATTTGTTTTTATAAATGCTTCTGTTTAGACATGAAGAACACTAGAAGTTACAACTGTAAATATTTTTATTAATAAATCTGTGTGTTTAAACATCCAATATCCATTTCTCTGCTTCAACTGGGACTATGAGTTTTAACTTTTAAAATATAAAGTCTCTGGCAGAATAGTTTGAATTCTAAAAACAATGAAATCCTTTTCATTTTTTTCTCACTTATTGTTTTTGAAAACATCAATTCTTCAATTACTTGTTAACGATTACATGCACATTAAACCTAAAGTCACCTGTATGTTTTTATTTCCTACCAACCTGAGCTTTCCTCCAATAAATCGATTTAGACCGGATGATTACTTGATTGCTCAAAGTATATCAACTTCCAAAATGGCATTATCAACGCTCATCAACTTACTGAATGGTGCTATCAACGCACATCAACTTACTTACTGGTGTTATCAATGCTCACCAACCTACAGAATGGTGTTTTCAACCTCATCAACTTACTGAATGGTATTATCAATGCTCATCAACTTACCAAATGGTGTTATCAATGCTCACCAACTTACAGAATGGTGTTATCAATGGTCAACAACTAACCGAATTGTGTTATCAATGCTCACCAACTAACCAAATGGTGTTATCAAGGCTCATCAACTAAAGAATGGTGTTATCAACCCTCATCAACTTACCGAAAGGTGTTACCAACGCTGATCTATCTTGCATGTACTTCTGTTCAAGATCTCCGTATTCCAGCGCATCCTCGCCGATGCAGTCACGGATAGATTCCAGCTGAGCGCAATATCCATCAAGCTGTAACTCCGTCAGAGAGAATAGCTGTTGGCAAAGGTTGGAACTGGTCACCCCATCTTCAGCATTCTTCACACCGTGTTGGATGGTTAGATTATGCTGGTGGAAATGAAGGATTAATACACTAAATATATATACTAAATATGATATGCAAAAATTACATGAAATACCAAAATAACCATGGCAATGCTTGTTACACATGAAATTTGTAATTTAAAGGTAAGACAGCAATGCTATGGTCTGTAACTTTGTAACCTTTTGGTTTAAATGCAATTTCAAAAGAGACCCAGCCTCCCAGCTACAGACCAGAATTAGTTCATTAGTTAATTTATTGCCATGCATTTCAAGTCATCCACACATAAATATAAACTATAACAGTAGGTCCACAACTCTATCCATTGACAAGCTTCAATTTGGTGGTGATCCCTATAGTAATTTCTGTACTGGGGGAGGGGAGGGGGGTGTGCCAGTCAAAAGCCACAGTATAATATGTAAAATGAATATACGACATAT
This sequence comes from Apostichopus californicus, assembly GCA_020650975.1. Classification (NCBI taxonomy): domain Eukaryota; kingdom Metazoa; phylum Echinodermata; class Holothuroidea; order Aspidochirotida; family Stichopodidae; genus Apostichopus; species Apostichopus californicus. The sequence goes on from JAIPMN010005794.1 coordinate 11,900, forward strand.
AGTATTCAGAGAATAGGTCCGCATAACTTGGAAGATTCCAGTACAATGGACATTGAAGTATAGTCTTGCACTGTAAATGCTGTGATAAAAGAACTAACCTGCTGAGAAATGAGATTTCTTAATCCTTTCGGTCCAGAACTTGCTGCATTTGTCGAGAAAGAAAGATAACCGGTAACGTAACATATCAAAAATCCAATTATGTAAGCGAGTAATTGAAAATGCTGAAATTCTTATTAAAGTTTGTAACGTGTATAAGACATGATAACTTGTAACCACATATTCAAGAAAGAGATGGATTATTTTAATATCATCAGTTAAAAATGACTTTGTCATCTACCAGCCAAAAATTATATCCCAATCAGAACAACCTTCCAAATTTGCAATACCAGTTTAAATGAGACATTGATCCTGGATTGAAACCAAAGCAAGGTTTTTCCTTCTTTTTTTACTGTGAAAACTTTTGCAGTCACATACAAGCATTTAAAAGATGGTATACATATATTAACTCCCTTGTAGAATGATTTTATAAATCTACCATTCAACTTGTCGACCAAAAGTGACTGCTTCACATTTATAATTCAAAGCATTTAAACAGCTTACCCAAAGTTGGTTTATAACTGCATCTTCAACCAGAATTTATTTAAACGTTATCTAGAATAAATATATGTTTTTTTTATATACAATTTCACTATTGACGTAGCAGCATATTGACTATACCTGTCCATAGTTGCGCAGGTAGCTTCACATCGGAACTATCCGAGGACTGGTAAACCAGAGCCTTGGATTCATGGACTTGCCAAGCTTCTTGAAGAACAGCCTACAAAACACAAAGACCACACATAAATAGAACAGACTAGAAGTAAGGGGATATTGGAGATGGGGAGGGGGAGGTTTATCTTACGATCTAACATTACACCAACTTGTATTCAATATAATCTGTTTGATTTCTTTGGCCCCACTCTCCCATTTAAAAAAAAACATTTCTATTATACTTTACAACTTTTTTTACTTTTGCAGAATACTGGTATGACTATTTCAGTTCTGTTAATCATTTTACTTTCCTCTTCCCCCTGTTGGTTTCTTTCTTCTCTCCATCCCTTGTCTACTAATCCTCTTACATCTCTTGTGTGTTCACCATGCTCATTAACCTGTCTGTATTCTGTGCGTGTATTTGTCCCTTCTGTTACTGTAACTTGTCATTCAGCCTCTGAAGAAGATCCTGCTAGGATCGAAACTTCAGGCCCTCTTACTTTTACACAGTCAAATATATTTACTTGTAAAATCTTCTTCAAACATTTTCATGAATGAAGGAGCTATCCAAACATGATGGATACTCGATGGAGGCAAAACAAAGAGATGTACTCATCTATACCTGATAGATGTTGTTGACGTTAGAGATGAGAGTCACAGAGTCTCTTGGTGAAAAGTCTGTGGATAGCAGGTCGTCCTGCTCCTCCTGAAGTCCCTGGAATATCATCTGGATGGAGGAGACCTGATCCACAAAAAAAAATTGAAGGAAGATGAAATAAATCCAGATGGAGATGATGCCAAGAAAACAGGATTTAATGAGTAACGGTTATAGGTCATCAGCATGGACCCCCAAATTTTAATATGCCAAAATATGGTAAAATTTTCAAAAATTACTTTCCTGTAGGTTTTAGCCCAGGGGTTCTCAATAGCATCCCAACTGCCCCCTCCCCCCACCCCCTGCCCTCAACCCACCACCAATTCTGGCCAGCAGAGAACAAATTCAATCCACTGGGTAAAAAAAAATGGCCGACAACCATGCACTCATAGGGGTTCCAAACCACACAGGTGATTTGTTGGTGATATTTTTGTCTCTGAAGTAAGCATGAGGACTTTTGATTTTACAATTTATTTTAATTAATTAATTGATTTTAACTAATGCAGAATTGTAAGCTTTCTCCTCTCTCCAGCACTAGTTTCCATTGTAAAGAACAGCAGCGTTGTCGATGCTTGATCCATTTATCATTTCAATGGTTTCGAACCATGGCAATATCATGTCTTTTTCCCTTTCTGATGTTTTATCACCGATTTAACAACAACACTCACCTCTGTATAGAACACATCTCTCAACGTCAGACCGGAGGGCAACTTATCAAGTTTTTCTCTGTCCGTAACTCTGGAGATGGCAGCGTCAATAAGATTTGGATACCTGAGACCAGAGAAGAGGAAGAGAAAACTTGAAATAAAACGATGCCGAAAAAAGAAAAAAAAAATCTGAAATTTAATTATCATTAACTCTTCCTGAAGTCTATGATGTCATCGCTAAATATAGACACTCTTCTCTAGTCACATGGGTGAAGGTAAGTCTACCTCAAATAGTACTGGCTTTGGCAGCCAGCCTAAACTCATAACGTCAAAATAGAGAAGGGATGAAACATACACTATTTATTATACCACTGTAAAGGAATATGGATTATGACTTTCAATAATAGACCCATCTTTGGACATATCACCATGGAAACCAAACCTCACATTATGATTTACTTTTCAAGAGTATATTGAACTTTGAATTGAATAGATGGGATCTGGGAATGAGTTTGACTGAATGTAACATTAATGACATACTCTGAATGTTGGTGACATAATGCTCTGGCTGCAGCTAACTTCTCCACATGTTCACCTAGCATACTGTGACTGGACTGGGCAGCCTCTTCCCCAGATACAGAATGAAGCTGAAAATACAAGTATCGGATGAAATGGTAATGGCTCAGGAGAAGGAGGAGGAGGGAGGAGGAGGAAAAATAGTAAAATTGACTGGGAATAAGTTCACCTTTGTGATCTAACTTTTCTAAGAAATCAATTTGAATATCAATTTGAGTCTATAAAGGTTCAAGAGCATATTCATGCAACACTTTTAGTGTTAGTACTATGTTTGGTAAACTTGACAGAAACAAAAAGAAAAAATATTTTGGTCACAATTTGGAAAGGTACCATAGTGACTTCACTTTCTGTGCTAGTCTAACTGAGTTACCCAACATTAGTTGATGGTTTACTCCTGTTAATCATTTCTGGTCCTAAAATTTGTCACCAAGAACCCACTAGCTGGTTGAAAGGATATGCAAAGTGATATAAAAACATAACAACAGATACCAACGCTGGATTTAGTATACAAAGTAGAATTACGATACACAGTAATGGACAAAAAGCTTCATCGCCAAAATACTACATTTTCTAGAAAAATAATAAAAAAATATTTATGATAAAATCAGATCATTAAACAAGTTACAGAAATGACAAAAGTACTGAGGCAAAATTGTCATTTTGGGGCAACAAAACATCTGGATGATACATGCTTTATAGTAGCAATACTCACTCTTTCCCATAGACCAGAATTCTTGAGAAAGGACACAAGTCGTTCGTGGGCTTTCATCTTGTCTTCCAATTGATGAATAAGAATCAGAGAGCCAGTAGCAGTGATGGAATCTTGACATTGGGGGTAGAGGGGGGGGGGGAGAGGGGGAAAAGAGAGAGGTTGAGCTGTTAGTTGTGAAGGTCATGAATTGATCACTTGTAGTAAATTACTTATAGTAATTAAATTAAATTAAATAATCAATTAAATTGATTAATAAATAAACAAGTAATTAAGTAAATTACTTGTAGTAAATCAAAGTGCATGTTGTAACATAAATACCAGCACTACTGAAAACACTGTGAAAAAACAGTTTGAAACTTCTCAAAACCCTTCAAACAACCAGAAACTTCACAAAGTGTTCAAATAACATCCTAACATTGAATAATACCAGCTGGGAAATGACATTCCTTCTCTGAGACGAGATCTTTCATTTTAAACACAGAACATATACATTTCTTCGCTCTCTTCAGATTTGTTTTAAATTTGTCTGAACAGTTTTCCGACGTTGGTTTACCTGAGAGAAGGTTAGACTTACCTTGAGGTACTGACTCAGCCCAGCGGGGATCAGCAGGGGGGAAGTCATTGATGAGCTCTAGGCTAAGCCGCTTCACAGCTTGATCCAGGGGTGAGTCGGTGTAACCATCCTCTCCACCGCCTGGAGGGAACAACTCCTCAAGCATGTTCTCTGCCTGGGTCTGAAAGACAGAATTGGAAACATTCTGGAATGAGTACAAGAGCAAAAATCATCAAATCTTTCACTAAGTTTGGGGAATTATTTGTCTCAAGAGTTACTCTGCTAGATACATTCATAAATGAATGCAATCAAATATATTCTTAGAGAGGTGGAACAGATTTCAAAATCGGTCAACTTACCTTGTTCGGTCACTGTACCCTGTTGAACGTCTTTGAAACACAATAGGCACATTTAAGTATCTCTGTTCAGTTTTATTTCAAATTACAGTTGAGGTAAATGCTTAAGATTAAATCATTTTCAGATTTAACACTTGGCTGGCAAACGTATGCAGTGATTTTTATCCAACAGAGATTTATAGCCTTATAACAAATAATAATACAATAATGAATTTCACAAAAGTAGGACAAAAATGCAAACTGAGCCTAAAAATTGCCAACTATATTAGCATACAATATGTACACTATAAGGCACAGACAGTTGATATTTCTCCTGTTTAATGCCGTATAAAGACATAACTTCCAATTGTTTTATTTCATCAATGTGTTTCATTGTTAGTGAGACTATAGAGAGGAATCTCACCAGATTAGACCTGCAAGCACACAGGAACGCTGCCTTTAGTCCGGTCAGATGATCGTTCACTGAGTCTATACTGATACCATCAGTCTTTCTCGGTGTAGCAACAGTCAACGATGTCTGGAGGAAGGACTGTGACATCTGCAGTGACAAAGAGTGAGAATTATTCAAAACTGACAACTGAGAACTAACAGATTTGACGTGAATAACTTAAAAAATGTTTCATTTGCAAGTAGTTATATTAGATAATTATTTTTATTTGAAGTGGTTGGTTGCTTTGGTTACTTACTTTATCCAACCCTACTGCACTTCCCACCATACCCACTTGTGAACATGAATAACATTCATATTTTAAGAAACGTAGCTTAAGTTTAACTTTGATATTATTTTAAGGAATTTACAAATTTTATATAACCAAATGTATCCTTTCGTACAAAGTCTATGAGGTAATGTTTTGTTTGCTTCGATACTTATCTAATCACTACCAACTAGCCTAGTGACCAAGTGTGTGTCTACCACATCCCAGGCTATTATATGCAAATTAGATGACACCTAGGTACAAATGGTATGAAAGTTATTGTTAACGTAGATAAAGAACCGACGTTTATTTGGACCAGAGTTACCAGAACTCTGGAGATTTTTCTCAAATATTCTGTAACACTAATATTACATATATAGTTATAATTTGTAGATCATACATCACTGTGGGAAGGGGATGCTACATTACCAAAACAAACAGCTTTTTTTCCCACCTTTCAGTAAAAAATATAGTAACAAGACCATAACAAAAGACTGATTACACATGAAAAAGATGTGGAACATACACATGAAGAGACCTCCCCGAGAGAGGGTGAAGGATCGCAGAATGTAAGAATCTGAATCTTATTAAATATACTCCTTCAGATCCTGATATATACCACAGAGTAACTAATCGTTACCTCAAATCTTGATACTTCCAGAAGTGATTGGTCTGGTCTGGACTGGCTTACGATACTCTCGTCCATACTGCAGAGAGGAGGAAGGAAAAATAAATTATCACACACAGAATGTATAGATACAAAGTGTTCCCAGTAATGTCATTATAAAGTCTCTCAGATGTATAGATACAAAGTGTTCCCAGTAATGTCATTATAAAGTCTCTCAGATGTATAGATATACAGTGTTCCCAGTAATGTCATTATAAAGTCTCTCAGATGTATAGATACACTATGTTCCCAGTAATGTCATTATAAAGTCTCTCAGATGTATAGATACAAAGTGTTACCCAGTAATGTCATTATAAAGTCTCTCAGATGTATAGATACAAAGTGTTCCCAGTAATGTCATTATAAAGTCTCTCAGATGTATAGATACACAGTGTTTCCAGTAATGTCATTATAAAGTCTCTCAGATGTATAGATACACTATGTTCCCAGTAATGTCATTATAAAGTCTCTCAGATGTATAGATACACTATGTTCCCAGTAATGTCATTATAAAGTCTCTCAGATGTATAGATACACAGTGTTTCCAGTAATGTCATTATAAAGTCTCTCACTTGACTAATCTCCACGACTGAAACGGTGAACTAAAGGTCACCTCTTCAGAGTCTGTCCGGTGGCGAAAACTGAACAATTAGATTGCTATCTGTGGCTTATTTCTAAAATTCTAATGGTTATTTGGTAAACTTGAAAACATGGAAGCAATTTTTTCACAAGTTTGGAGCACTTTTAGGTTATTTGATGGCAAATTTTTGATATAATGAAACTGAAAATACTCATAACACATGGAAATCATTATTTAACTTGGCTGATCCAGTTTCATTCCAAATAATAAAGAAAATGGCACCAATTCTGGTAATCCATGATTTGCTTTGGCAAAAAAATTCCCGGAAGATAACAATTAAAGCACAGACAGCTATTTAAAGATGTGTATTGGTCTCTATGGCAACAAATCACATTACATGCACATCAATACATTTTAGACGAAAGCTAATGCAGACTCAAGCAAACCTCAAATTGCCAAGGAATGTAGCAGAGTACCTTAATTTCGATCAATTGAAAAATTTCTCATTTGCATAATATACCCTAAGTCTGGTACAGTTGTTGAAAGATGACGACTAATTGTAGACGGCTGCTTTAATATGCATTTGGTAGTCATGGTAACCATCACAAAGTAATAATACGTCAGATGTCAAAATAAACCCAACCAAAGTCAAAGTAGCAAGAGAGAAGAGTTGTCTCAAAAGCAGTCTCTAAAAGAACCAGAAACAAAAACTCCTTTTCAGTGCTTTTTGGATCGGATATAAAAACTAGCCTGACATACCTTGGCATTTCTGGTAAATTCATCTTGACAGCAACAAGTCCTTCAGAACTATTGAAGAATAAACATTCATTGTCCACAGCTCCTGTAGAAAGATAAAAAAGTTAAAGAATAGAAGAAAGAAAAAGAAAAAAAAGGGATAAAATGATGCAACTCTGTCAGATTCTCTGCTTTCATGGTCCATTGTTCGTCATGGGGTTCAACATTTGATCTCATAAGCTTGGTACATAATTCTCTCTTCAGGAAAGCAAGAATCCTTGGTGTACCTATCACTATGTATGCATTATTGAGGTTGGGGGGGGGGGAGCAACTGGCAGCCCTTCCTTGTTCCTCTACCCTATGATATTTTATACTCATGCGTGCAAGATTTTGTTATGTATGTATTCTTCTAATACAAAATACATCTTCTTGTTTTTACATTATAAACTGAACAAAACCATAGCTACATCTTAATTTATTTGACATTTATGATAAACAACAAATAATTTACTTTAATATACATATAGGTTTATATTAAAACCTATACACTGTTGCTTATTTGCTGTTTGCATTGCTAATATGTCACACCGGTTAGTCATAACTTATGTTGTCTGTAATCAAACTTTTTCAATAGAATGTATATAAATTGACAAGAATCTGTTCAATCTTTTGTTGTTCAGTTTATTACAAAATTATTATAAAAACTATGAATACAAATTTTGAGGTAAATACATTAATCTATGTAGTTAGTTTTAGCTAATTTTAGTACTAAGAGATGCAAACTAAGTACCAAAAAGTTCAGCTGCTTGTTTAAGCACTCACCTGCCCCCCAATTGGATGTCCTGGAATTGGTGATGTTGATGTCTTGGAAAACTGGACCAATGTCAGGTGACACTTTTGAAGAGCAAAAAATGATAAAATATATGAGATATAGTAAACTATCTTGTAGGGAGAATCTTAGAGTAATTGATGTAAAAGCTCATGATGAATTGATCAGATGCTAAGGACATTGTAATAATGATTGTAACTGTTGGCAGGTAAGCTAAATCTGCTGATAATTGACCCCTTGACAGGTATTTTTTCCGAACTATTTCCTTGGAAACTACAACAGGTAAGTTCTTAAGGTTGCTGTGATGGTTTAATGGAGATCAAGTGCATCAGCATGGATAAAATCACATAGTATAGTAACTCAGGGTGCACACAACAAAACACAAACATACTGCAAGTCAGACAAAAGTGAACTTTTCTAAAAATCACTGCCCCTGAACTCATTTAACGCTAAGATAAACAGATTTATAGTGACAGGATTTGTACCTTATGTAATCAGGGAAAGCTAGGGTACGAGTATCACATTTACTTGGATGTTTATTTGTCCTGAGTGAAAGGATCAACCTCCTGAAACTTTATTTCTATAGGTATCATTATATTCTTAAAATGGAGGAACACAAAATGTAAACACTTTGTCAAAATTTGGTTCTTTAGTGTTAAAATATTAGGTCGGTTTACATTTCTTTCCCTTCTTGTTTTTTCTTTTGTGTGTTGTACCGGCAGGGTTGTTGCCCTTTATCTGTGTTGTTTCTTTTACCTTATCTTTCTTCTTTCCTTTTTGGTATTACATTTTACTTGTTTCTAGCCTACTTGATATGTTACTTGATGTAGGTATATTTATTTCATTGTAGTCAAGTCTCTTTCACCTCTTTGGAGGATATGCAGAGAATAAATAAACTGACAACTAGACTGAAACTTCATCTAAACTGCCATAAATCCAACTTGAAGGGGTGCTAGTGTTCAGTGTGAATGGCAGGAACTACCTAGCTAAGGGATTGTCTGACGACTGCCCCCTCCCTGCCCCCCCCCCTCCGGGGAAATAAGGACCAAAGAACAAATCAGATCACCATACAAGACATCAAATTTTAAAAGCTGAATTGGTGGATGTGTTCTTGTTCAATATTTTATGTGGTAATATTTCAAGGGGTAAAATGTTCTCTGTTTGTCCCTGTATGTTGTATGATTAAGCAATGATTGTGTTAAATGTTACACTTACATGAACATCCAAGGAGTAAGTTCTTTCCGTACACAAAGCTTGTGGAGGTGCCAGGAGTGGGGAGGAGTAGATGACAATCTAAGAGGGAGACTTCGTCAGAAACCTATAAAGACAAAGACAGAAATAACAGGGTCACAATAAAGAATACGTGAGACAGTAAAAATTAAATTCATTTTGTGACCAGTGTGAATCATTTTATGAAGTTAATAAAGTAAAATTTAAAAAAAAAAAGCAAAATTCAGCGATGGATTCCTCAAGTTTCAAATGTAACAACCAAAGTCATTCTATTCAATCTTATTTTGGAGGATTTTCTTGTCAGAAAAGTCAGAAAGGTAAAAACAATATTTGAATTTTTTGTCGGCCCTTAGTTTTCCGTTAGATCCTCTTCCATATAATTGTTTGTACACAGCTGTGAAACACTTACTTTGTACGGCACTGATTGGTCAGTCAGATGAATACTGTCAACAGGATCCTGTCCTTCTACCATGGATGATTCTGGTTTCATTTCGACTGAAAATGAGAAAAAAAACGATACGTGGTATAGACGGTTTTATGGGTTGTTCTGCTGTCTGATAACCAAACAATACTATTATTGAAAGAATTAATTATTCAATCAATCATTATTTATTATCTCTTCAATGTAACTAAAGACATGAAACCACAAGTGAGAAACATGTACAGATTTGAAAATTTTCACATTGCTATCATATACATAAACCAATGCATTTTCATGCAACCCTGGGTACTTCATTGCATGAGAACTTTTTTCCCCTTCTAAATGCTTATCACTAAAACCAGATTTACTTAAGTGCTTACCAATGGCATAGTGAAGTTTAGGAGTAGATAGATTGATGTTCGTAACGGCAGCAAGAAGGAGAACAGAACTGAAAGGTAAGCAAGAGAAGGTGGACAAACATTATGACACATAATACAATATTTTGTCATTCTCTATTCATTTATCCTTTAGTCTCTATTTATTCTTTAGTCATTTAGTGATTCTCACAACACACAAAACATGCAAATTAAGTCTCGTCCAAACATATTTTTACAAGGCTTGCTTTTGTAGACTTTTACAATGATTTTAATGAAAATGTGAAGCTATTTAATGTGATAATAAATGTGTTTTTGATACTTAAATTCTGTAATAATGCAATTGTTCGATGGACCCCTTAAATTGTATGTGAAGTACTGAAGAAAAACCAAGAACATGTCCTTTTGCTTTCTGCATGTGATTAATACTGTTACACTGAGTGAGAAACTTTAATTCAATCATCATTACGGCTTCCTGCCCACCTAGAAGTTGGTTGTACATCAAGTAGCCATGTCTTCAATCCGTCTGCAGTGGTCAAACCCTGTCAAAAAATAAAAAAGGGTTGGAATATATAATGACCCATGTAAGAAACCCTCCAACAAGGTTTGTATATCAAACAGTGCAGTGTAAATTAATTGGAATGGTGCCAACATGGCATGATTAATTTGAATACAATTTGCAATGCTAATAACTTCACTTGATCCTTAAAATAACAGGTAAGATACCCTCTATATTTTCTTTGATAACTGCTGCTCATTTTTGTTTTTATCTCGGTATTCTTTGGAATGTTTCGGCTGTACCTGTTTTGCCTGTATGGATGAGAGATTGCTCCTGTCCTCCTTGACACCATTATCATAATATTAATGTTCAATGCCTGTTTGTTGCTCATGCATAGAGACACAAACCGACACTGGAAATGCAACATCTTTTACTGAAGAAGACACAGGTTTCCTCACTTCAAGCACATAACTATTACTACAATACTTACATACTTTACTCTTTTAAAACAGGCAAACCACAGGTTTTTTCAATTAATTTTCAACGAGGGTCAAGCAAGAAAAAGAAGCAAACAAAAGGGGGAAAAAAGGGTGTTAAAAGGCCTGACAGAATGAAAGTCTATACCTAAGCTAGGTTGTGTTATTTTGTGTGGTAGGTCCTATAGGATACTCAAGCCTAGGGCCTTAATTAAAGGTCTGCATTGTCAATGAGTGCAAGATTATGGGCTGATTCTTTTTCGTGGGTCAGATTGAAATTGAGATTGAAACTGGCTGGATTAGATCTGCAGGCTGCCTATTGAGAACCTTCAGAGTGAGCAGTATTACATGGTCCTGGAAAAGCCTTTACTAAAGAACTGTTGTAAACTAACCATTTCTCTCTGGAAGTGATGAACCAACACTGTCCCGAGTTGCTTCTCATATATAACCTGTTGATAAATTAGAAAATGGCAATCCTTAGAATATAGAATTACTGCTTGACAAAGGTAAACTCTGCAGTTTATGCTCAATTTGTCATAATTTGGTTATTCAACTGCTAGAGGATAAATAATGATAATTAAAACCATAATCCGGTACTGCTGTTACTTGAAACACCACACAAGCAGCAAACAAATTAGATCTCAGAAACTTTCAAAACTTTAACATTAACTCATTTTACTACAAGCTTGCCAGACGCAAAACATCCTGTATCGATTCAAATGTTGGTAAGTTGCTACTTATGAGCAACCGAATGGTTGTAACCACAAAGCTCTCCGTCTTAGATGGGCATCCAATTACATGAGACTACTGTATTATATGACTTCATCAGCATGACACATAGTTACAACCAACGGTAACTTTCAGGTTTCGATTTCAGGAACCATCGATTCATTGCAAGTGCACATGACCATGCTATACACAAACTATCAAGCCACACTCTACAAAATTACATTTTAATTGCCACTGGGATCTCTTAAAGCAGAAAAATGATTTTTTTTTTATACCAGTGCATGATACTCACAGTTTCAAGACCAGGTTCTGATATCAACCATTTCTGTAGGACATCATCGTGTAAGACGTAGACTTCACGTCCTTCTGAAGTATCTGATCCGGCACAAACTCTCCTTATTTGCTGTAAATACAGGTTGGTAAACTGATACATTCAATACTGGCCATATATTATTTGGGCATTTTAATGTTTTACAAGGAGTGGTATTTAGTTAAAGATTTTGAAACAGAGAAAAATAGTGAAACATATCTGACAATGCAATAGCAACATGTTCTTTCCAATAAATGTCACTTTTTTTGGGGGGCTCTTTTATTGAATACAGATATCAATATATTTATAACTTTCTTTGCTCTTGTGATTTCTCTCATAAAAAGTGACAATTGTTAACGCCACACTTTCTGGAGAAAATTTGAAAAAGATTATTTACCGCAGTGTGACTTTTGGAGTAACCAAAAATGAGAGACGACATTCTTGACAGCATTCCCTGGGATGGTTTTAGATTGTGGACTTCTACCTGGGTCTGCAAATTTTTTTAGTGAAAAAAAAAGGGAAAAAAAGAGAGAATATACTGTGTAAACAGCTAACTCTTCCATTAAAATAGGTATGAACGTTATAAATGTTAAAGTGAGGGTTAAAGATGCGCTAGCTCCCATCAAGCATAATCAAGTTTATTTTCTAATGGCAAACGTTGCACACAGCGGCATGCATGTCAGGTCCTTCATGCTTAACCCTTTTTAATTTGTGAAGAATGACATAACATCATTCTTTTCTCTGTCACACCTTGTATGTTTGAAGTTGTGAATTTTTGTAGACTCATAAGACCCATGATACATTCTAAGATGAAAGTCTACTAGTTTCATATTTCTTTCGTATGGACTATATATTGAACATCAATATATAACCTTCAGGCCTTGATTAGGCCCAGGCTTTTATTTAATGACTAAATACAACTGGATTTCACTGTTTGCCACCTGGTACATAAAAAAGGGCAAGTGATGTCTTGTTTTTTTGGCCATTGCAAACTTAATGTTGCTTTTGTATGAATTGAAGGAAGGAGAATTTGATTTAGCCAGTATAATTTTTTATGCATTGGCATTTTGCAGCAAATTGGTTAAAATTTTGAAATTGCCGGCTTGATATTGTTACCAATGAGACTAGGAGCACTATAGATATCATAGACAAAATAAAATTTCTGTGGGTTGGGGGAGGGTTAAAACCATTATTTGGTAAATGAGAGGTACTTTACCTGCATATGTTGACTGGATACTGACAGAAGAATCATCTGGTTGCTGGTGGTTGCTAGGAGACATGTGTTACCCTTTAGTAGAACAAACAATATTGATAAGATATACAACACATGTTAGAAATACATTTGGAAAAGTTAGTTAAATGCCGACATGGAAGTTCAATGGGAGTCCTAATATGATCCTAATATTCTTCTGTTTGATCAATGTAATTGAGTATTCAAAGTGCAGGAATTCTTCCTTCAAGAAACTGTATCCTTTAGCCCGACAATCTGTGGAACGCCGGATTTGCTGTCGGTATTAATAACAAGAACAGACGGAGATGAAAGATACAAATTCCACAGATCTTGGCAAATACATCAGGGTATCACGTTTACCTGCCTTACGTTTTTAAGACAACCCGTGTCCCGTTTTAAGTTTGGTTATACATGTAGACCGACTTCTGTCTGTCTTCATGACTTTGATTAAGTTATGGTATAGTTTAGAGCAAAATTCATGCAAAATAATATATTCTGAAACCTGTAGCAATTTTATTTCAACCTAGCCTGATATTTGTAACCTATGAATGCTTTGAAGATCGTTAAAGTAAAGCTTTAACAGCATCAATTTTGGTAGTGTGCATGGAAAGCATATTGTCAGTACAATTAAAATGAAATAGTTTGCAATTACCAGCAGACTGTCATAATGAAAGCTTTGTGATAAAAAACTAATCAAGTTCCGATAATTGGAAATATTATGTCTCTTCCTACAGTAACTAGAAATATGTTTGATCTACACAGAAAAGATTCTAGTTCACCAGTTTAGAATACGAATTTGCAGATCTCTATGATAAAAATGTTGTACACAAAAGTTAGTTTAAATCAGACAGCTTACCCCAAGGTGAGTTACAGAGAAACATTCTTGGCCAGATAGGTCCAAGCCACGTTCATAAAATGCTAGTTCATTGTGTAAGTTGGTCCAGAAGCGAATGACTCCTTCAGGGGACACTGCAAGGACGGACGGTGCCTGTGTGTCACCTTGGCTCGGAAATAAACAGACAAGTTTGGCGGCGTGGCAGAGCTCAGACGCTGGTAAAGCCAGTCGATAACACTGGTTAGCCTGGAATGGATATACAAAGACACTCAGGTAAAAATCGCTGTGGTCAAAGTGGTTAAAGCAGTGGACTTGTGATCTCAAGCTTGCAGGTTCGATTCCTGGCTAGATCATTACGTTGTGTCCTTGGGCAAGGCACTTTACCTCCATGCCTCTCTGCACCCAGGTGTATAAATGGGGACCTGTGAGATAAACTGTAAGTTGGGCCCTGTTTAGCTGCTGCCATGTGGAGGGATTGTCTCTATGTTTGACAGGTTTCTCAATGACCAGGGTAATATTGTTATGCGCCTTGAGCACAGTTATCGGTGGATATGCCTGCAGTTTATAAATCCTCAATATTATGATTATTATATTAAAATGATGGTAGTGCCAGTCTTCTTTATATATGACATCATTAAAGTCATCCATATGGGACATGTATGTGGGGTGAGCTCACCGAGGAGAATGACTGCCAAAGATAAACAGGGATTTAGCGGCCTAGCAAGACGATATGTAAGGAAATCAGTAAGGATGAAATGCTGTCTGAAAGTATCTAAACCTCAGGCTATGCATGCAATGGCCTTTTAGCTGTTTCTTAACACTATTGATATACAATATAATCGACAGTATTGATATACAATATAAATTGTCCCTTCTACTACCTGTTACTTGTCATTCAGCCTTTGAAGAAGATCTTGCTAGGATTGAAATGTCAGGTCTACTTACTTTTACACATTATAAACTACTAATTAATAGTTGTTAAATCACTTTTCTGCATATATTTGGGTTGTAAAAGAGGCAATGCTTAATCGATCATCCCAAAGAAAGTAGAAAAAGCAAGACAGAATATACCTTCCCACATAGAACAATGCAGCTTATCTACCGAGCATCTGATGCTGAACAATGCCAGTTAACACCCTT
>JAIPMN010005795.1:2112-12939 GCA_020650975.1 Apostichopus californicus
CCCCCCCCCCCCCCTCTGTGCCTACCAGATTGAATCCCTTCCGCCGACCATAAAGTATACCGTATACCCTATATCTCTTTTTCGAAAATGGCGTATATGAGGCCAAAAGATTTTGACACTTTCATCATAAAATTCAGCTACAATTTCAACTGCTGTTTACATAATATTACAATACCAATTTAGACATACTTTTATACGGTTTGTCACTATGGTTACCAAAAATGGGTGCAAATTTCTGTAAGTCACATAATGCTTATATCCGTTGATATTGTTAAAAGCCCCCTTTTTTGTGAGAATTGTAAAATAATCCCATGTGACTTGCAAATTCCTGTTTTCTCAAGGGATAACTGCAATATTTTGAGCTACATGCTTTACTTGATACACAATATGACCCGAACTCGTTTCATTCACAGGTAGGCCTATATGTCCTCCAGTGTATACGGTGCTGGTTAGGTCCGGGATGTGCCCCATAAAATGTGGGTTTAATTTTTTTTTTGTATTACTTGAAAAATCATGCACATTTCTCCATTTTTCTTTCTTTCTCCATGGATGTCCGTGCAATGTTCTATATACGAAAACTCATTAAGTACTTTCTGACGTCAAAAAAAGCTGGAATGATAAGACTTGCGATTTGGACAGTCTTAAGTTGTCGACTGCAACAACTTTCGCCCCACGTTTAGGCCAACACATTACGCGACAACATTTGTGTTTCGTTTGATTTTCTTTGATTTCCTTTTGTTTGTTTCGTTTCATTTGTTTCGTTTCGTTTTGTTTTGCTTTAATTGTTTTATTTGCTTTTGCTTTGACAGGAGGCGTTAATATCTGAACACAGTCAACGTCTTCGAACACGATTTTAATAGGACCTATACACTTATCTTACTCAGACAATATAAAACGACTTGGCACAAGTCTTATACGCTAGCTTCGCTCAGTTTATCAATTGTAAAATTTGACGTTAAATTATTGTGACCGTGTGAACAACCAAGCTTCCCCGAGGGTAAGTCATTTTCACACAAAGGCAACCCTGAGCACAAATAATTGTGTTTTAATGATGAAACAGAACCGATAATTAGAAGAACTTAGGCCAAAACAATGTCAGGTTCCCTCAGAAAGAGCACGTTAATGAGGTCACAAAACAGAGCCCGCGGTGACTAGAACAAACATTAACCATAATTTTCACTTTCAATATTTTTCAGAGTGGTTCAGAGTAGGTAGGCCTATAGGTCCTATCTAGATCCTTGCAAGTTTCCTTGGTAAATCTAGAATGATAAGGTCAGGTTTTCTTTTTTTTTCAATTATGGACAATCTTAGTTGCTCATTTATGACGTAGACTTACACGTTATGTCATAAACGGGTTATTTAAGTGTCGTGGTTTGGTCTTACCTAATTAAGGGGTGGGGGGGGGGGGAGGGGGTAAGACATCAATGAGCTCTTTAAGTGGTGTTGTTTTGCCTTGTCTCTTAAAGACAGTGTTGGCAGAAATAGGGGCTGACGGTTTGGGTGATGAGAAAGTAAATTTTTGTTCCAGTTGACTGCAGGGTGTGTTTGAATTCACGACGGTATTGTTAGCATTAATAAGGTCTAGATAATTTTTTTTATTCTGAAAGCTCAACCAGTGAAATCATCTGATAATCCACAATTTCGGATTAAATTATTATTCATATCATTTTTTTACCATTAGCATTTTTCTGACCACGTCCTATTGCTTTACAAAACGTGTTGATACTTTTAAGCAATCATTCACATGCAGTTTATTAAGTGGGAACACACACGTTGCTAGCTAGTAGGCTATTGGTTTCCTATTAACATGTGCACACCAACTGAGACCATTTTTTTTATACTATCTACTAATATGATAGGCTATAACTGAATAATCAATACGTTTGTCAAATATTTGCCATATATTTATAGAACAAATTTTTCGTTCGCGTCTGCTCGTATCAAGTGTCTCCATAAAAGTACAAGCAGTTTCATAGAGGGTTTGCCCAGCTGCCTGTTATTTCACGTGCACGCCTCTTTACTAACATACTGTTAAACTGATTAATAAATCGCCTAAGCTAAAATATGAGTCACCAGTCATCGATGCAGACGCGTCGCCCGTAGCGGTACTGTTCGGTATAGACGGCAGACTATCGTGGCTTCGACGTGTTCCCGGGGACCCAACAGGGGTGCGAGACGTAACCGAGTACCCGGAGGGGTCCAAAAAGAAGTGAAAATGGTTTTCTCAAGCACCTGGTTGTGACTTTGTCGTCATAAATACTGGGGCCAACTGTGTTAATTACAATTTTTTGTATAAGAAAAAAATTAATTGTACCAATGTCAAGGCAAATAATATCATTTTTTTCTCAGATTTTTGTGATATCTTTGGGAGGGCGTTAGGGATTCCTAAACGTTTCTAACGCCCAAAGCATGTCTGAGATCAGATACAAAAAAAAAAAAAACAATTGTTAAATTTAGTTGAAAAGCGAGAAATGTTCTCATACTTTTCTGCAAAATTCATTTCTTATCATTTTAAAAATTCAAAGGTTAAAATTGTGTTTGCAGCTTCTTTCAAGTGCCAAGAAAGTTTCAGAAGAGGCGGCTCGGTCACCCCTCGGTCACCCCTCGGTCACCCCTCGGTCACCCCTCGGCCTCTCTCTGGATAAGCAACTGATCTGCATCATAGAACAACTTGAAAACAGAGCATTAATATCAACCTACTCTGAAGAAATTTCACTTCCGAACTATTTAACATTTAGGCCTTAATTTTTCATTGACGCACAATAATCCAAACACAAAAAAAGCTAACATAGAAAGAAACTAAAATATCAACGAAGGATGTAGACACAAGAATAGGACTGATGACAATGTTCGACGACACTGAAAACTTTTTGGCGGATAATTTTTGATAGTACTGATTGAAAGAAGATTTAAAATGAAGTCCAGGGCCCACAACCCCCTGGGTGAGGGGGAACTGGTTTCCATGTGGACGTGTTGCCACGACAGGTAGCAGTCTTAAAACCAGTAACCAAACTGGTTTTATATCTTTAGCTTCCCAGATACCATTGACAATGTTAAAAGTTACTAAAGTTGGAACCTTAGCATGAAAAACACATATGACGTCATCATCGCAAATCTGACCACACTGTCAACCCCTAGTGAAGTCTCATTACATCAAACCAGTGGTCACGTGGTCATGGATATGCATGGTACGCCTATACAATATACATATCAGCATTTCACAAAAATACACTTGATCTTATTGCAAAGTGATGTATTTACTCTAATTAAATTAAGTTTTGCAGCGTCTTGGCACAATTTCATGGATCAGAATTCTCGTGAAAAGAATTTATGAAGATTTATACTAAAAATTAACCACGCTAAAATTAATATAATTCACCAAAAGGACGCGTGTACCACTTCACGGTGCATGACAGAACCCATATAAATACACTAAATACACTGCAAACTCAAGTTCTGACGGAAGCAATACCTCCATGCGAGGAACCGATTCGTCAAGTTCCCCTCTTCTCTTACCCCTGTTTTGTTCTATATTCAGTGACGTGTTGATAACAGGGAATCGATAAATCAATCAATCAAGCAATCCATCACCCTAATCAATCATTGACGAACCCCAATTTCGGAGGAAATTGTCTGTGAAGGGAATGTCCTTTCTTGTCATTAACTCTTTCTCTTGTACGCTCCTGTTCTTCGGATTGGTCGGTAAAACTTTACAGGGCATGCGCAGAATTGACTTGATCGATTCACTACTACAGAAACACTATCATAGACTATACTATACGTAAGTTAGTGCGTATATGACTGTATGAAATATATCTACTTTAGTAATCATCCATTTAAACTTTGATCTTATTACAGACAAAAAAAATCCGACTCATTTCCACCACAAATTTGGTAGGGATTTTTGCAAGTTAAACCATCAAATTGTAACTAAAATAGAGACTAAATTACTACATGCTATCTAAAGAAAATCAGCCTTGGATTTTTCGTAAAAGCAAAATAGGACCCAGTAAAACGTTTTACCACATAAACGTTAAAGACGGCAGCTAGTCGTGATATTACAGAAGAGAGTGGCGTGCTGGGATCACTGTGGGTCCGTCTTGTGTGGTGACACATAAGTTAGCGCCTCAAGAATTGCAACAAGCATTAACCTTTCCTTGTTCAGTTTTGAGTACCACACTGCAGTAACAATGACCGCTTAAAGAGTGTTTTCCTTCGCAACTATATATCGGAAGAATGGTTGCCATTATTTTTGCTTGAGGAACGATGGTTATTTTTATATTTTGAAAAGAAAAAGAAGAAGAATTTTTACGTCAACTCTAGACACGGATTTGGAGTGTTTCTGTTCCTGAAAAAAAATTCTGTTTTGGATCATTTTATTATAGGACAATATATCAAGGATATAGCTTGGAATGAAGTTGACGTGATTTTTGGGCTATTTATTACAATTTCCCACATTATTTAATTAACAACTTCTACGGGTAATTGGATAAATGAGCTGGACGCTTTTAATAAAAAATAAAGGATTTTGAAAGGCATGCAGGTATACTACAAAAATGTGATTTTTTATTTTGAATTAGATAAAAAAAGGAATCAAGCAGGACAATTTTGATTTGGTATATATTATTTAAATATCCATCAATATTGGGAATAGTTATTGTTACTCTTACACCAAATTACCGTCGTCTTCCCCGCATTGTCCCAGAATATCTAAACCGGGTGACACGGCATAGATACTTGAAGGATTGCGCCTACATTAGTCACTATTTTCTGTCTCGCACCATCTCGAACACATATTTCTCCGTTTCATTAGACCATGAAGGTCCCTTTTACGACCTGTCGTATATTTAAACTGGGAACTTTCACGTCATACAAAGTTAAGAAGTAAAACGTGTCACGCTGTCTACGACTTTCTGAGAAGGGTATTGGTATGTCAAAACTATAAGAATTAAAGGCTTGTCTTCAAGGTATGACGACGAATGGACATGAAGTGTAACGGAGGGAATACCGTTATCATTTGGTTAAGAGGTTAAGCATTGGACATTTCTTTTTTTCATCCGAAGTTTGGTTATCTTGGTGATTTTAATAAATAAACAAAGATGTATTTGTAAATGGAATTTGTGATTGCAACATGATTGTATAGCCAGCGCATAAAGACTGTTTTCATAAGGATCATATACATACCATATTTTGACACAATTTTCAGCTTAATATGCCAAGAAATTGTACAAAATATTTTTGAAAATTAGAGGCCATTTTTTTATTGATATAATAAATATGAAATAATTTTTGTGATCAATACTACGGATTCTCTCTGAGCTATGTTTGCCGTTCGTCTTTCCAGATAGGATTATCGTATGTGACCGAAAAACAAAAGAATAAAAAGAGGGGGTAGTCTTTAATGTTTAGCAAAGTTCTCTCAAACAATTTCAAAATGGCCGACACTTCCTTCGGATACGTCGCTGCTGATTCGTTAAATATATCACCTCCCAATTCTGATACAAATAATATCGAGGCCAAACCTCATTCCTCAATAACGACGGCGGAGAAAACACCAAAGAAGCGTGGAAGAAAACGAAAATCGGAGAAATCTACGATTCCAACTGAGGAGGCTAACGGGCCACGACCGGTTAAGAGGGGTCGTGGTCGCCCGCCTCGTTCATCGCAGGTAACGAACACATCCAACGGGCAATTGACGGGTGGGGATGAACCGGAAGGCGCCAACGCCGCCAGAGAGAGATCGAGGGTAAAGACTTTGCGAGATGCATTTTTGGAACTTCAGAGATCTCTTCCTTCTGTCCCACCAGATACCAAACTTTCCAAGTTAGACGTCCTGGTTTTAGCTACGACATACATTTCCCATTTAATGAAAACTTTGGATGATGGTGATAATGACGTAATGAATAGGAACAGTTCAAGTATATCAGAAAAACAACACAGATTAAAAGCACATGGACTGCTTCATCCAGTCAAGGTAAATTATTTTCGTTTACTTTCTTGAGTTGTACTTTATCAGCAATCCGTTGTTTTTTGCCCCGTTAGTTTATATTTGGTTCCAGACATTTTTCGAGTTCCCCATCAGACGATACCGTCCTTTCTCATCTCACACCTTCACCCCTCGTTCCCAACTATAGGACTATAAAGAAAACTGTATATTTTAATTTGCTCTTCTCTGTGAGTTTTCCTGATAGTTTGAATGATATTAAAGTAAAGGTATAGAATTAATTTACAATTTATAAACAATAAACATAATTTTGTAATGTAAAATATGGATAAGCATTTTCATATCGATATATAATTGTATACACTTGAGATGGTAGTTTCATTTGGTTGCCTTATTTGTTTTTCTGTATTTTCCTTCCATTTCTGGGTTTAACTATGTTTGTTTTTATGTATTTTATTTATTTATTTAATCTTTTGACGGATCATCCTCATGAAAAAAAACATCAAAACATGTCAGTGTCATCCTGCCTTCACTATACTCACATCACGCGTCGCATAAGCAACCGTATTATAACGGAAATCACTCGATTATCGCGGTTTTGTAATTATAGTTTTGAATTTTGATTTTGGAAAACGGAACAAACATACTACTTTACTACCAGAATATTTAAAATATTAAACGACTAAAGGGGAAACTGATCTATGCCAAAACAATTTAAATGGAGAAATATTTATGATCCATGATGTGATACAAATTTTAATGTTCACCTCACATTTGTAACATGGTAAACTATAGTTACTTTTCAAGGCAATATTTATATATAATATTGATTATATCTGATACTTCCTACATTCCTTCTACTCCCCCACCGCCTACCCCTCCCCCAATCAGAAATGTGAAAGGACAAATACCACTCCCCCCACTCCCCCTACACGTTTTTGTTTTCTTCTATGCTATAACTGTGAGGTTAAACGTCTCTGTAGAAGTCCAGAAACAACATATTAACATTGTGTATACATGATATTAGATATAACATAACACATATGCAATATTTGTATACCAAACATGTCGATATTAAAATGTTTAAAATTCCATCAAAATGATTCTGTCTGCATGTTGAGCAGAAGTTTTGAAGAATATTATAGTTTCTTCAGAGCAAAACTTCGTGGGAAGTATAATCATGCATACAATTATTTCACACGAGTTTGTTTGCTTTTATATATGCTTATATAGTTATGCTTATATAGATATGCTTATATAGATATGCTTATATATATATATATATAAATATATATATATATACCTTGATTTAATTAACTAATTAAAGCAAACCAAATCAACATTGTAAACTTAAACGTTGAAAATGATATAAAAGGAATATAAAAGTTCATCGATTAACTATTGATCAATTTTAATATTATGTTGAAGCCGATTTGTCAAGTTTACCCCATTCGATTGAATTGCTATAGCTCGATTGAGATTTTCTATCTATTTGTAATAATCGCTGGCGGTATGCTTAAGGATCCTGGAAGAAATCGGTCAAGGTAGCGGAGAGATAAAGAGAGGGGTGGTTAAGGGGAGGGGGAGAGAGTCCTACATTTCTTTGTTATATACTATATATTGACCTCCGAGGGAGGAGGGTGTTTTCGTAGCAGGGGCGGAGGGATTTTAGCTGGTTTCTTTGTCATTGTTAACCTATAAAAAAAATTCCCATAATGAATCACTTCATTGTCAGTTTGAGTCGAGTAAGTATATACCGATGATTTTCCAGCCTCGAATTGCGTGACTGGATTATTTCTTAAAGTGAATGAAAAAGAAAATCCAAAGAGTTATAGATTCTATTTGACCGACTTTAAAAAGAAAGTATATTTTTGAGGATCATATCTCTTCTCGTCCATTTTTGGCTAAGACCA
Source organism: Apostichopus californicus (assembly GCA_020650975.1). Classification (NCBI taxonomy): domain Eukaryota; kingdom Metazoa; phylum Echinodermata; class Holothuroidea; order Aspidochirotida; family Stichopodidae; genus Apostichopus; species Apostichopus californicus. Next base: position 9,970 of record JAIPMN010005795.1, read on the forward strand.
TGTGTGGTATCTACATGTACGCTTCACTTGATGTATAACACTCATGTGATGACATGTTTATACAGTCTCGATATAAGGGGACTGGGGAGGGGGGGGGGGAGAGGGGATCAAATTGTTTGGTTCTTCGTATAACCATGGAGGTAAAAACAGAACCGAGCTCTGTCTTGGGTAACCCTTCTCAGCAAGTTTAGATCTAGTAAGAAGAAATCTCTCCAAAATAAACCTGTCTCAGTGTATCTAAGTTCAATTTAGGATGACCTCTTCATCAAGACGAATGATATACATAAAAGTAAAAATTTATAAATGAAGCAACCTGATACTAAATATGATAATCTCTTTAAATCCGACATGGATATCCTACTTTTCAAAAAGCGGTTTTGTATACATATACCAGTGATACCAATGTTATAAGTTGTAAGTAGTGTTAAAAAGTTCAATTTTGTTATCCTTTTTAATTAACTTAAACGTATATACATTATTAGTGAAATTTATAATTAATAATGCTTCGTGCTTGCACCCGGGGATGCTGAAAATTCTGACGTCAGGCGAGCGCTCTTTGCGAGAATTTTGACAGCTATAAGAATTACTGCAACAAAAGTGACTCCATTTTAAGCACACTCCGGGGTATCAATTATGGACACTTCGTGCCTATTCGCTAATGTCTTTACATTTATTTAGACTTTTGAAATACCGAATGCACAATTCGATTGTCCTTTTAGCAAACCCTTTATCATCCTTAAAAGACCCATTCAACTTCTTATCTTTATTTGGGAAGACGTTATTTTCCATGCTTTTGTTGAGCCGTTTTTAGGACCAGCGCCTTTTGATGGCTTCACCTTCCAGAACACTTTACCTTCGCATAATCCTCTGTCAAAAGGGACCAGTCACAAGCTGTTTGAATCTATTCTACTCTAAATGGACCGTCAAGGATATAGCTTATACACCTCTCCCCTAAACACAAAACCACCCCCAGCCCCCCCCCCCCATCTCCTTTCATCGGTTGTCGGTTTGTTTGTCTGTCTGTCTGTCAGAGTTATATATATTGCTGAGTTTGTATAACTGACAGTGTGTAAAGTAACATTCAAACAGGTTTCTATGTTGAATGAATGGGAGAAAGCCGGAGAAATGCATATCAATTGACAGCAGAGGCTTATCAGTTTACTCATGAATATGCATATATATTGTTTAATTATTCAAATTTAAAACAGCTTGCTAATTTATGATTGGTTTGATTTTTGCTAGTTTTGTAAAAGATAAACAGTATTAATTTGGAATGTGTGTTGTCTATTCATTCAGTATTTCACGAAATTACAATTAATTTAATTAATTATGTATCTCTCATTTACCTCGATGATATAAATTCGTGGTAAAGTATTTATCAGACTAAAGTAGAATTTCCCTTAGTGTGAGTATATATATATGTATACAAGAGTACGTAATTGTGCATTATGTATATATAAATACGCCAATACAAGTATTGCCTCTGGTCTGGTATTTGCCAAATTTGGTTGATTGGGAATATTGAATCAGACTTAAGTTGTAAAGATTACACCGTCGTAGATTAGAAAATAGAACCCGATTTGACAGTTATGTGAATAAGGTCACATAAACGTATATCATTCACTCTAAATGATATAATATAATTTCCCTCCCATTCGAAACACACAAAAAAATACATATAGGTCTAATAATAAAAATAATGGAAAAATTATAGAATTATTTTGAAAATATTTATTAACCAAAATTGTCGACTTATTTAAGTCCTTTTCTGCCATCGACGTGTAATAATTTCTGAATACGATTTAAAAATCATTTACATTGTGAGACAGGCTACAGACACATGGCCCTATTCCATGGATGTCGAACTGCGGTTGGCCTAATTATCGGTACATTTTTTTCATGCTTCTGGACATGTTCGGATAATATCTACACCGACCCTGTTTGCGATGTTATCGCTATTATAGATTTGCTTTATAATTACCAGAAACATACTTCAAAACAAGAGCAATATTTATAACCTCCTGAATAAAAAGTCAACTTAAAAAGACGATAAACAATTAGCAGTAATTACTGGACAAAGAAAAAACCTTGGTAAATTCCGTGTCCTGGTGAGGTGACTTGAAGGGTCCCCTCGGGTTTGTTGACGCCGTAGGTACCGGCCAACCACCTCCTCCTAAACACCGGGGTTTGTCCCGAGCATTTTGTAATAACCTTCACTTTTTCACAGACCTTCGCATTGAGTGGGTCTCATGCAGCGCTCGGTGTGGTATATTTGCGTTGCTCAGGGCACTTGTTCGCAGGTAGAAAAGTGACATTATATAGCTCTGTATATACGCTTAGTTGACAACCGTATAGAAATATTGCTTTGTCAGACTTATTTGATTGGGGCTGTCAAAACAACAGATCGCGAGCGATAAAAAGTTGTTTGATCCAGTGTAAGGGCGTAAGTAAATCGTGGTTAAAATTTGTTCTTGTGTCGTCTGAAAGTATCCCTTATTATTATTATTATTAATTTATGTTAATTTATTTATGTATCTTGTATACTTTCTCCTGACGCGAATATATACTTCGATACTTTTGTACTGCATGACCACTGCCCAACATATACATTCCATATATACCCATATCTTCCCGTGTTGAAGCTTTGCGTATATATAACTTGGAAGTACCCTGACGTGACGGATTCGCTTAATTAAGCCAATATAACATTTATCTTTTTTTCTGACCAAGTCATTTCGAATTCACACGTAATTCAGTGACGACCGGGTCCATGGATTTATCAAAGATGGCCGAATGCCGGGAGAGAAGTATCGAGGGACTACCCAAATTATTACCCAAATTATATATAGCCTATATATAGCGGTGCATAACAAAAAATCAGTTCAAACAAAAACAGAGTGCCTTTATGTATGGGAAGAGTTCTACTCTCTAGTGAAAGAAAAAGATCAGACGGGGGGGGGGGGGCGCTCC
>JAIPMN010005796.1:0-17783 GCA_020650975.1 Apostichopus californicus
AAATAAAAAATATAATAAAATACAAAATTAATAACAATGGCTGTAGATACTATGTACCACCTACCACCACATAGAATTTTCATTAAACCCCAATTTTAAGAAGAAAATAAATAATATTCGGCGAAATTTTGAATAATTTGATAATTCTTCTACAGTAGTGAGTGTAAGTTTTATCAATGATTAGGCAACTAAGCAATTTTATATGAAAATGTTTGAATTTCATGTTTCTTTGTCAAGTTAGACTGTATCTGGCTGCATCTGTTAAAAATCTCTCTGAGACTTGGCTTATTGTTGATTTGTGCGTGGAAAGAATAAACGTTGAAAAGTTAATGTAGAAAACTGTGTTTTTGTATATCATAGAAAGGCAACAAACTTCATCCATTCTTCCAGTTACAAATGATGTATGTATTGTATGTATTTTAGATCCTCCTGCAAGCAGGAACTTGCGAAGAAGCCATCATTGGCTTATCAAAGCCGCAAGCTGAAGGAAGTCAGTCTCTTAGATTCATATTTAACGTCCATGATTATGAATTGTCAATTGTCAACAACTCTGTAACTGGACGACACACATTAATCTTGGAGGGACTGGAACTGGGGAGCTTATGATTGGATCACATCAGCGTTAACCACTAAGCTAACACTCCTGATAATAAGACAAAAAAACTCGTATAAACATGCCTTGGAATGTTTTGTACTGATATTAAAGATATAATTCTCCCAGAATATTTTAGCTTTTACCTCGGATGGACCCTCCATTAATATCAGTTATCAGGATACTAACTGTAATTGGATCCTTCCATAGAGGGATTTATCTACCCAAAATTTGAGACTACCTTTTCGTTTTTCCACATTGTATTAGCCACAGGCCGAGAAATCTGTCAATACAGGCCATGAATCAACTGCAACAGAGCATGAGAAGACAGACCGCAAAGCAAGCCTTCACAGGGCAGGAAGCCAACACAGTGTAGCTAGTATAACCAGTACTGAAAGCAAAGGAAGCAGGCTTGCAGAATGTCACAGTGAGTTTATGTTTTATTCGCATTATTCTCTGAAAGAAATCAGTGTTTGTTTACATGCATTTTTTCTCCTTTTTGGTATTCTCATATTTCTCTTATATCAGATAAAAGATCCATTCATGAAGAATGACAAAAGTCAGGGACTGAACTTGCTAAATAATTAATATATAGTCAGTGATTCGTAGATCAATTTAATACTTATAGTTTATACTGCAAGTTATTTCCTCGTTTGTGATAACCATCACTTTCTATTGATTATATTGTTTTGTGTAGAGTTAAACAAAATTGTTTGCATTGTTTTAATATAGTACTTGCAAACTTTCCATTAATTGTTTTGTCTTATTGCTTGCTTTCATTTAAATGTCATGCTTTTGGTGAGCCTGCTGTCCTGGCAAGATATCATAGCTGCGCATTAAGAAGTATAGCTATGATACAAGGTGCAAAAGATTGGCAACATGGCTTAACAATTGATAATAAAGATATCATTTAACTTGGCAATAAATTTATTTTAGAACAGAGCTTTGAATCAATTCTTTACTGATATTTTTGGAGGAATGAAAGTTATTTCTTTGGAAAAGGTAGACTGCAGTCTACAAAACAGAAGAGTGACATATCAGATTAAAGCAGATGACAAGAAGCAGAAAAGAAAGCGTATTGGTTGCTTATGACATGAGCAAACAGTGGGCTAGGGTTAGAGAAAACCATAAGAGCTCTTGGAGAAGGATGGTGGGAATCGGTTGCATGGATGTTATTTTAAATATGCCTTGCAAGTGTAATTTACATTTTTTTCTCCCTCCATTTACTTTTCTTAGAATCTCCATCCGACCAGAAACTGTTTTCAGCGTTACTTATTCAATGCGTGGTGCAACTTGAACTCATACAGACTATAGATAACATTGTCTTCTTCCCTGCCACCAGCCATCATGAAGATGAGGAAAATCTTAGAGCAGCTCAGGTCAGTACTACATAATAGAACTAATGCACATTCTCATCATTGGAGGGACCTGGAAAATTGTTTGTATTGTAACGACATCTTTTATATCTTGGAAAAGGTGTAAAGAGACCCGGGAGGTTCCAAGAATGACATGTTATAGACTACACGGGAGACGGTCTTTAGTGGTCAACAACCAGAGTGTGTCTGAGTACTTTATTTTCATTACATCATTAAACACAATACATTGGTATGCATGGCCTTTCCATAAGGTATGCACGGCCTTGCATTTAAAGGTTTGCTTTGGTTCATCCAAAAGCCAGCATTCAGTACTCAGATTTTTGTTAATACTTTGTCCCAGAAAGAAAAGAGAAACTTAAAAAAGAAAAAAAAGATTTTTATTTTTTAAATAACTTCTTTTTCTACATTTTTTCCCATGTAAAAGTCACCATTCAGATACTCTCAAGTTCTGCTGATTGCCTTTCGTAAGGATATGCTCTCGCCCAATCTCTGTAAATAACCCTAAGAATATTTTATAAACCCTTAAAAAGGATTGTGATGCCCAGTTTGAATCCCAGGGATTTGACTCAAAAACTGTCCCTTCTTTACATGTTACAGAATTATTCTGATGAGGAAGTTTCCAGTTTAACAGAGGTAGAGGGTGAAGAGAGAGGAATGTACCGGTTCCTTTCTACACCTCAGCTGTTCAACCTCTTGGACTGCCTTCTGGAGTCTCATCAGTTTGCAAGAGACTTTAACAGCAACAATGACCAGAGGGAAAGGCTAAGGATGGCAGGTAAGGTTTTAGGCTCCTATGGTTAAGAGCTTCAGCAGGTTTCAGAAGCCTAAATATGTAGACATTCTTTGATAAAATCTCTGTCCCTCTGGAGAATTGCATTCTTGGCATCATGCATCTATACTTACGTGGTTGTCATTCTGGAAAAGTTTACACAACCAAGTCCACAGCTAAATGTAATTGTAACTGCTATTTGTGAACTAAGGATCTAGTGTTTGAACATGGAATAGATTTGTGTTTTTTTGTGCCTGAATAAAGGAAAAGAATGGAGTCAAAACATTTTGGGACTGACAGTTGTAAGCAAGAAGCATAATTGTTTACCATCTCGCCTCTCTAATTTGCCACATGCTAATGATGGTTTCTAGGATTTTTGAGATTTTATGATGTTCTGTCTTGTTGGTTTTTAGGTTCTAGCTGCAATTGGAATTTTCACTTTTTAGCATTTAAATTGTAGATTTTGAAGTCAATCTGTTTTATTGCTCTACATCTTCATCAGTGTTTTCAATCGTTTTTTTTCGATCTCATATTCCTGTATATATCTGTATATGGTATATGTAGGTACTGCTTAATGTATTTACTGTTTTATGTCATTGTTTATTCTAGATTGTTTGTAAAGCGCACAGATGCATCGCGCGTAGTGTGCTATATAAGATTTTATTTACATTACATTACAATAGAGCTCTCTGAACATGCTGTTCAAATCCCCTACCACTGACTCATGTCAATTATTTCTTAATGCTGTTCAAGATATAATCAATTTGTTGGAAAAGTCAAAACAGCCACAACCACAGCTAAATTTAGTTGATACTACTTTTTTGGTTTGGTCCACCCAAATCAGGCACTTGTGGTCTCTTGGTTATGAAGAAAGGAAAAAAAAAGAATCTGTGGACTGAACATACTTATTATGCTTTATTGTAGCCTCTTGTCTAAAGGTTCTAAATTGACACAGCTAAAATGGGCTAGTCATTCGTTATATTTCTAGGATCGTCTACTGCTGACCACCCCCATGACCTCTTTTCTGTTGTCAAGATGTGTGATGTACTCCTTCATTCACTAACCTTGCGAGGAACTTCATAAAAACAATCTGCCATGATATTAGCTATCAAGCTCATTTCTGTTCCACCTTAGTTGAATGATTTTTGTCAAACGGTTAATAACTCAAGTTTCTTATAAAGCTTTCCATAATAATAATTGCAAATTCATCAATCGATCGATCCCAGAATACCCAGGTGCTACTGAACTCGGACGACAAGGAGAAACATTTCTCTTAGTTTTGACGTCTTTCTCTACTGTACCCAGGTTTTAGGGGGAAGAATAAACCAAACCTCTCAACACAGGAGACCTCTAGTCTGGCTTGCTCAATGAGACTACTCTTCAAGATGTATTCCGATGAAAATAGAAAGGATTATGAAAACGACATTGACTCAAAACTTGCAGAGTAAGTTTCCACCTCCGAATGATCTGTTCTGCAGAGTGCCCAGCCACATGCAGACAGATATTTCTTTGGCCATTGATATCTTGATACGTGTACTATACTTAGTAAATTTTCAGAGACTGTCATACTCAGTATTCTGTTTTACTGTCATAGCTCTCTTGCTTAATATAAGGTTACCATATTTTATCCAAAGGAAGGGTACCAAGCTGACATGACCTTGGGAAGGTGTTTGAGTTATGTCTCCACCTCCCTGTGTGGAGAAAATTACTTTGAAAGGTAACTACATGAAAATGGTTTTGAAGTTCAAAGGGATGATCAGAAAGATTCCAACAGTCATTATTGACAGGTTTGTGCTCAAATTGGGAGTAGCTAGATGGTAAAGTGAGAAAACTTTCCTCTCAGTTTATTACAACTTTGCCTGAAGTACGTTAGAGTCCAGATATATTTGTAGGAACATTGTAAGTCCACTCTAAATGGTAGTATATATAGATGGCAATAAGAGAGCTTGTCAATATTTCTCCTCTGAGTGTGTGTGCGTGTCTCTGCGTGTTTGTTTTTTTTCAGTTTGCCTATTTTCATTGAGGGTATTGTTTTCCTTTTCTCTTTTTTTCATATTAGGGTTACAAAGTCTGCTTTGCAATACTTTTTGAAATTGCAATCTGAGAGCCACAGAAACGCATGGAAATCTCTACTGGTCTTAATATTTACCCGAATTCTTAAACTCCCGGAAGAAAAGGTAAGTTGTACTGTTCATTTTAGGAATTCTAGAATGGAATTGTCAAGGACTACTCAACAATCCTTTGCAAATTATTTCTGCCAACATTTGAAATGTGTACATGTTACAGGGCCTGATGTGTGTCAAGTATTCTAAGAAAATGTGTTAACTGTTAATCCAATTAAGTCATGAAACTTTACAGTTTAATTAGTGGGAAAATTTATTTTCATCTCTTTGTCTCTCCCTCCAACGTAGGCTTTGATAGCTCATCTGGTATATTTAAATTATTTTTTTTTTTAAGTTGGGTCACTGTTTCAATTCCCATTCGAGACAGAAATTACTTGTTACTGTTGGAAAGTACTATAACAAAGAAACCATGCGAGATTTAACAGCCTTTAGATGGCAAGGGGATAGGATTGGGGGTGGGAAGGAATTCTGGTAATGTAAGATCCAAACAACTATGTAACCAACAAACTTTGGACCAAAGCCACAACATTTCCATTGACTATCACAAAGATTTTTAGATATTTTATTTTCTTCCTGCTTTGCTATTTTTTCACAGTTCAAGAAGCATGCCTCCTATTGTTACCCATTCCTCTGCGAAATTATCACTTTTGATCTGCGACCAGAACTCCGTGCCATCATCAGAAAGTTCCTTCTTAGAGTTGGCCATGCCTACCACATATCAGATTAACCCTCTCTTTTAACTTGAAGCTCATGGTCATCATTGGATGAAGTGTTTTTCATTTCTTTTTGCCAGTCAGAGCAGGGAAAGAGACACATAAAACTGTATCAATGGTGTGTATTTGAAACAGTTCTGAGACAAGGTGACATCCCATAGGAATGTGTATGTTCCAGGATAGAAGCAACATTTAGATTGATATATTTTCTTCTGAAGGAAAACTTTACAGAAAATTCTTCTTTTTTTCTTTTCTTTTTTGAAAATCATGTTTTTCAAGAAACGAAAAAAGGTTATTTACATTGACTTTTTGAAATTTCCTGCTCTTTTTCATGTTTCTGTTCCTCCTTGTTACTCATGGTAATACCTCACATTTGAATTCACTCTCTTTTGGTTAATGCAAAGTAAGATGAAGGAAATGGAACGGGGAAATATGAGCAGAAAAGAAGGGTAAGAGGAATACTCACAGAAGATATTTTAGCTAAACATGCCTCTTGCTCCTATTGAAAAGTTCAAAGTATATTTTATACATATGATATCAAAATAGTTTGGACAATACCAGGGGTTCTCAATCAAACCACTATTAGGGCCAGAGAAAATCATTATTTGGAGCAAAAGGGGTGGGGTGGTGGGGGGGGGGGATGGAATCAAAATATTAACCATACCTATATCAAGTTATGTGCCAGGGTAGGCTTGTAAGATGCTCTAGTTTATGGCCTTAAGGTTCTGCATATCTGATGAGTGCAAGTTTGTCTGCAAATGGGATGTTTTTATTTTTATTTTTTTTCTCCCAAAGCCAGATTGAAATCTTTTGAGGGAGACATTTGGCCCACAAAAGGACTTCTATTTGGGAACCCCCTGGTTACATTCTTCCCACTGGTAAATGTTGACCTTGTCAGTAAATTAAATATTTGTTCACTAAATTTGAGTTTATCACCTGATTTTGTCAAGGAGGGTATGTATATTGCTCCTTTGGAGTCAGATGATAGTCATATGGGGGTTAATTGTCATAAACCAGCAGTTGTCAATCCTGTTTTATGGCAGTGGGTGAAATATAGCTTTCCAGAGGGCTTTCTATGTTTATATTGTTTTAGAATGGGAATCGGTTAGGACTTGTTAGGAAATTATTATTATTTAAAAGATTTTGTGTTGATGGTTTGAATAGTGGCTACATGTTGATATACTAAACAGCTATTGTGTTAGCAAGACCCTCCCACCCTGACTTACCCATGCCCATTCATGGCCTCACTCTGCCCCTCCCCCCCCCTCTCCCAACATTCTCCTTTTTTTACCATTAAATGCATATAGTGTCGAAACCAGATGATTTGAAATTACGAACAAGTTGGAAAACGGAGTGATGTTGTAGTTTTTGTAGATAACAGTTTAACAGTTGCTGACAGTGCTACTTGTCACTTATTGTCAAGTTTTGGTTTTGTGATATTTGTTTACATTATTGTTATGGTAGAGGTGACAACAATTATGTGCCTCCTCTGTGCATATGTGCTGCTATACTTAAACATTCTACATGAGGAAACACTGCTGTGCTATATGGCATTGGTAAGCATTTACACTAGCATACCAGTGACAGCTAGTAGACAGGTTGTAACAATAATGTGTGATACATATCATGCTCAGATAAAATGCTAGCATATTGCAAACCTTGACTCAGCAAGATTGCATAACTTTGCTTTAAACTGCAGGTTATTTCAAAGGGCAAGTACAAGTTAATAAAGTAATCAGTTACCACTGTCCTGGTAGAGATAACACTAATATGATAAGTTTGTATGCAAATAGTCAGTTATTGAGAAGCAATGCTAGAAGATCAATGGTTGATGCTTTAAGTAGTATGTATGGAACAATGGATGAGAGGGGGGGGGGTGGGGAAGCAACGATCTGTAGATTTAAAAGTCTATTTTTTTTTCAGACAAACTAGGAGTTTTTTCATCAGTGCAATTCAGTTTAATCATGATATATGGGCAGTTGCATTTGGAATAATAAACTTTAAATGTGACATTATACTATGTTAGCAAAAAACTTGGTACGTCATTGTTGAGAGAATTGTTCTGTAAGTTGATCTTTACTAAACTTGGAGATAAAAGTACCTTGAGGTACCAAGGAGTAGACAGCAATCGGTTGTACAAATTATTGCAATGGGGTCTTGGCCTTATACTGGTAGTTGTACTCAGACTCTCACTTGTGTCCACAGTATTTTGGAAATCTTCAGAAGATACTAGCGCAATATTAAGTTCTCTTACATGTTCTTAGAGCCTTGTACTCATACGTGCTGCACTTGAAAATCTTTAATAGGTATCAAGTAACAACAATAAAAGGGATTCCTACTCTCGCTTAAAGTTCTGATTTTGTACTTTAACAGCTTATACTTGTACTTGTACACAGGCTGTTGTGAACATACTACAAGTCTGACCTGTGAAGAAGTCAATCATCAGAATAGTTTGTGGATAGTATTTTGTTTACAATGCATAGTTAGACCTTTAATTTCTTTGCACTCCTCATTTGGTATGGAATAATGAGTAAATTAAGTCTGATATTTCATTTCATTTCATTATTTGTTTCTTCACAATATAAATACAGAGAAGTTAACTAAGTGACAAAACATATCAACAACAGGGAAAATTGTGAAAGGAAGCACTCCAAAAAATCCAGAGGGCTTGTCTAGTAGAGCGCTCCCATAAGTAAATAGAGAGATATGACATGACGTACCCACCTATTATAAGACACATTCTATTCGTCATTTTCTTATACTTAATCGTTTTCAAGGTTTGTACCCAAAAAAGAATCTGACAGCATTTTTGTTTCTAGATCTTACATTCTCTTAAGAGGATTGCAAAGTCAAAGTTTCAAACAGTGTCAAAGTAATATTAAGTCAATGCTGTATATGTTTAACTAGGGGGCAATGTATATAAACATGGGAAGCGTGTTCTTCAAGAAGGCATTGCCTACCAAGGAGGCAGTACCTTCCCCTAGGACGAGGAGGGTTGTATTCTTTACTTTTGTGGTCCGCCAGCTATGGAGCAGGAACTAAAAGTCGCCAACAAAAAAGGTTTCTTTGGGTCGCAGGATTTTGCCATACGTTGGAAATTTATCTATTATTCGGAACTTGCTAACATAGATGCGTAAGATTTTTTGGATGTTCAGTCCTTAGTCTAAGCTGACTTCATACATTCTTAGCATTGAGTTTTGGGCTTAGAAAACATTGTTGGACGGTTGACCTAATACATGTTGGGGGAAGCAGAGAAGGGTCTCTAACCCTTCCCCCCCCCCTCCTCTCCTAAATGAATCTGTTATTACATTTTCAAACCAAAATTTAAATTACCAAAAGCAGCTTGCAATTATCTTCTGAATTTCAGTTTTGTTAACTTACGCCATCTATCAAGTAAAAAGGAAAACATGCTGAACGTGAATTAATATGCTTCATTCAGTTTTGGTCACTGAAGTTGTTTGATCCTATTTGGACTTTGATTTAAATATTTCTAGTCAGTTGGTATTGTGTTTAAGACTGGACTATGGACACCCTCTCGCACCACCCCTCCCTCACACACACACATACACATATTCATGATGTTTGTCTTGTTAATTATTCATTTACATTATTCTTTGGTATTTGACAGCATTTGATTAAAACATCAATGTTTAGTGCCAATCTGTATTGACTGGATTCACATTGTTCATGTTCTCGAGTATTGCATGGAGGGAAAGACAAGATAAAACAGTCGAAGTGTCAGTGGTACAAGGTTGTCAAAATGTCATCATAAGCTGAAAATACTTTGTGTAACGCTGATAACTTTAAACGATCGTTGTTGTCAAAATACCAATCCTTTGGTATACGACAAAGGCAACCGAAATAAGCTAGGAAATTGTTAATGCCCTGCTATTGATTTGTTCTGATGGGAGGTCATTACTTAACGAAGAAAAAATGTTACAGCACATAATTATCACAGTGCATGATCTTATTCGAACCCGTCATTTCCCCAAAACCATACACCAGTCATCCTTGCGCCATCTTTCCCAGTTTTTCTTACTCCATCTTTCTCTGTCAAAAACATTATTCTGTCGTGACTGTTGTTAGAATTACTTTGTGGAATCAAATTTCTACTGGTTTGCAGTAACAATACAACTGGCACGAAAATTCTGTAAAAAGATACATTGTTTTTCATATAGACTTCAAATGAAATGTTAAAAAGAGATTAATGTCAAATTCATATATTGTTTTTTTTATTTTTTTTTAATTAATATTTACTTTAATTTCCATTCTGTCATATGCAAGATATATGATTAAGTTTCATTGCAGAACTACCGTTTCGATATTCTTTCATAGATAAATGGATTTTAGTCAAAAGGTGGTGTATTTGTGTGGCGGTTATGAGCTACCGTAATGTTGAAATACATTTACGATGGTGGTATTTATGTATGAAAAATCTTGTAAATGGAAATTATAGAAAATTAATGATCTACGTCTAGAAGACAGCTCTGAATAAAATTGAAATCTATTTGTATCAATTACTCGCATCCTGTTTTTCACTTTTGTTTGAGTTCCCAGATGTGTCCTATTTATTCATTATAAGTCAGGTTTAACAATGTTTTTAAATCCCCGTAGAACAAACACAGAAATAAGATATTACACATAATTGACAAATAATTTTCGGAACCCCTCGGACATTCGTCAGCAATACTTGACAGTGGAATGAAAAATACAAAAATGTAACAATGAAAGTATGACGCTAGGTAAGTGTAAGGGGCATTGCTGGAAATAGAACCAAATAAACCATGACTATACAGTAAGCGGATTAAGGAGCAAAGAATAGGAAGAACAGATTACATGTTTGTAAAACTGATAGCTGTTTAGGGGACCCAAGCAGTGGCGTAGCAAAGCCGTGACCCCCCAGGTGCCCCCCCCCCCAGAGGGAAATTGGCCCAACTTTTGACATTTTGATCACCAAACATCGCCCTTTCCAGGCAAGTCCAGCGCCGCAACCCCAATTGTCACACATGCTCCAGTCTACTGATTTGGACCTGGCAAAGGCAGTTGAACTAACGGAGACACTTATTTCACTTCTAGAGGACCTGTGTAACAACCCAGTATCGTTCGACATACTTGGGGAAGGATAGAAAACACAGATGAGGAGCAGGGCTTCGACATTGCTATGGCCGATCCAACACAGAGGAAAAGGAAACGTAGGCTACCTGAGCATTTCAGGGATTCCGTCATGTTGGAGTCTGTCGGAAATTTGGGGCGATCAGCTGACGGTGACTCTGATACGATGGGTACAGATGTGAAGGATCGAATCCGAGTGAATTTTGTGTATCCTGTATTGGATCGCATCATTTCCGAGATGAATCGGCGTTTCAACAAAGATGCATGTAATATAATGCGATCTTTGCCTTCATTCCATCCCCAGAGCCCGAATGTTTTGGAATATGAAACCATGGAAGGATTCGCCACAGCCTACAATGCCAACAGAGAAGACCTAGTGCATGAACTGCACTCAGTAAAACGTCTATTCCATGCCGTGAAAAGGAAGGACAAGAACCACCTCATTCATTGTTAGAGTTCGCCAACTCCTTAAAACCATTTGAGGAGGCCTTCCGGGAGCTCTACAGACTTGCCAAAAATTGCATTGGTTCTACCAGTAACATCCGCCGCATGCGAAAGGAGTTTTTCGACTCTAAAACTCATCAAAACTCTCGTCAGGAATTCTATGGCAAACAGCCGGTTGAGCAATCTGGCAGTACTTTCAATAGAGAGTCACCGTGTTGAGAAGTTAGATCTGGACTTGTTCGTGGACAAATTTGCTAACGGGCACAATAACAGGAGAATAGCTCTCATCTGATCTGAACAGTGTTCAGCTTAATAGATTGATCACTCACATCGACAAGTCCTCCAGGGTGTGGTAACTAGTACAAATATAAAGCAGTTATGTTTGCTTTTAAACAGTTTTAACACTTTGCTTCATGCGTAGTTCGTTAACACATGTAAAACAGGAGAATCCAAACAAAGAAATAAAAAGGATGTTCAGACTTTCGGAGATATGTACCAAATATTGGGGGGTGACGTCATTGCGGTCAAGGCACATAGAGTACAAAAACTCTATGGCCCCTACAGGCCCCCGATTGCAGGAAATGGGCCGTTTGATGTACACTGAAACTGATTATATATTGTGATCTCATGTTCTCGAAATATGAACTGTGAGAAATGTTTTCTGAGAAAAGCATTTTTCTAACTGCCGAAGAGGTATGACCACTCTTCGCGGAACTTTTTGCTAGGGAAATTTGTGACCCCCCAGGGAAAGTTTGTGACCCCCAGTGCCCCCTGATCGAAAAATCCTGGCTACGCCACTGGTCCCAAGTCTTTGTTGAGGCTGGTGATGTGAGACTTAATAGGAAATATCCAATCGATTTCTTACGATTACATTCAGTTACAAATTTGAAGGTTCGACGCATTTAAAATACATTTTAGGTATTTGAGAGAACGTCTATGAAGATTGAAATGTTCGGAAACGGGGAATCCTGCAAAATTATCACGAATAGTTTTTTGTGATTATTAAAACGTAAGCGGAACAGGTAGCCTGTTTCACCTACATAATTCACCCCTTAACAGCTATCAGTTCTACAAACATATGTAATTCGTTCGGCTGAGACATTGCAACCGCGCCTGTAGCGCACATATTTCTGAGGTGACCGTTCATGACCTTCACTTTAGGTAATATTTGAATGGTACGATGATTTACAACTTGTATGCATATGCTATTATTTTCTTACAACATTGTTTTGCGAGTTATCGTTTTCACCTGGCAAGACTGGACATATCTAGATTGGCATTCTATTAATCAGAAAGTTCTTTATATGTTCATTCTTATTTCGCCTAGGAGCCAGGTCGAAGGCTAGATCTTTACAAAATGGAATATAAAACGGAAGATAGAATTTCTGCGGGTGTTGTTGTAGACTTCCTCACCCCCCCTCTCCCCCCTCCTCCTCTCCCCATAGTCAAGCCTCCCAAAAACGGCACGAATACACAAATAATCTTTAACTTTCATATTGTTGGATATGTTCATATACGCAGCAGATTCCTGTTATAAAAAACAGTTTTTACATAAACTATAACATTCTCGTTATGCTTCAATAACGATCATTTAACACAACCTATTTATCCAGATACCATAAAGATTTTTAGTCTAGACTTCAATATCTACTAACTTAAATTACTACTGTTATTTTTCGGAAGTGTTTATTTGTTTACGCTAGAAATTCTTTCCGCTTATTAACTTCCCCAAACGATAATCTGTACAAGATAAGAAACATAATAGAAAATCACGATTGAAAAGAGACAAATTTATGTGTGTCAAAGATGCAACTTTATTTTGGAAATGATAGCTAGTTTCTAGGTTGCTAAGTTAAGATATCTTACAATGTAGATATGCAAGTAAGGATACGTTACATTTATAGGTGTATCTTTGTTTTGTCAATGATACGACATTGCTAGGTTGTTAAGTAGCCAAACGATAGTACATATGACTATGCAGGTATGCACATTTTGGCATCAGTCCTTATCTTTTGTGTTGTCGAAAGCTACGAATTTTCGCTAATTGTTATATCGATGTGATCATATAATAACCAGCTTAAACACGACAGGGTAATACAGGGTTGGCTCCAGTTGCACAAAATCTAGCAACATTCAAGCATACATCATGTACACCATTTTAAGAGTTCGAGATATAAGGTTTCAAGATATGATTTTGGCTCTAATCTAGCGGGGCAAGGATTTATATTTAGTGGGGGTATTAGATTTGTTGTCGTCCAGGGGAGGGTCTAATGGGACGTATGTCATCTTCCTTTGAGAACTGTTGTAAAATGGAGGGTGCTTTGATGTACCCGGTGCTATATTCTGCAATTTTTGAAGAAATGTTGAAAGATTTTCGACTGCATATATTTACTATTACAGGAATACTTCAGGAATCGTTTTTAATTTTCTGTCTGCCAGCGGAGAGGCGTTGGTTGGGCCTCCTGATTCCTTCTGGGGATTGAAACCGCCAAAAGTGTATCGGTTCAAATTTTATTGGGAAGGGGGGGGGGTGAAGGGTCACCAAATTTGGCTGATATCGGTTAGGGAAGGGATCTAAGGAAACAAATGTTTAGTTTGGTAAATGGAAAATGATATCTTTTCCATCATTTATAATACATTTTGTGGTAGAACTCTAAATCTTCTCAATGCTTGAGACTATATCGATTACTCTTCCACGCTTCGTCCTCTAAACATGTGGAGTGCATTCTGAGCCTGCACTCTCTCTGGTAAATCACTGGTGTACGAAGTTCCTAGTATAAATTGTGTGTGTGTCAATAGGCCAAATACTAAATAAGAGAGGAAAAAGGAATGGAGAGGGGAGAGGAAGTGCTACCTTACATAAAATACACACATCTACATAGCTGTAAATGGTGTACTCTCGCACAATGTGTAACTATTTCCGCAACGTGACGTAACATGTATCAGCTTTCTTGACCGACTGGAAGTTTCCATTGTGGATGGGTGCCTTTAAATCCTTATCTGTTTAAAACTGACAGTCAGTATCTAACGACGAAGAAGAACAAACTGGCTGCGAGACATAACCATTTTACATCTTTGTGAATACTTTCAGGTCATCCGTTGTTTTCAGGAAAATTGAGGATATTTCTAAGCTCTGGAGATACATTTCATTTGAGTTGTCATTCATATTATACCAAGACATTCATAAATATGGAGCCTTCCGTGGCTGTTCGAGCAATATTTGCATTCTTGTGCACAATAACTATCGCCTTTACGTCCTCGGAAGAAACGGTGAGTTAAACAGTTAACAGTTTTCGTTCTTGTTTCTTATAAATCGTTGCGTTCATGAATCTGTCTTGATTGTTAGATGTTACAATTTCAACAACAAAAAAGTCAGGTAGAAAATTCAATCACTGGATAAACTTTTTAATGTTGCATTTTTGCTTGTTAGATTTGATAATTTCCCCCACAATATGAAGAAAATCAAAAATACTTAAGAACGTGTTCGACAATTTATATTATAACATTCTTGAAATTAATGCAGTTTGAATATGGCCACTTATAAAAAAAGTAAATTTATTTTGCTAATACTAATATTTCTTCAATTAATTCCTTCTTTCCAAAATAATAATCTATCTTCAGCAGCGTACAGGAAAGTGTGGTTTTGTTGTAAATGTGCACTGGAAGCTACAAAAAAATGTATACATTTTTTATTTTTAGTTAAAATTCAAATGTTATACTGCCTTAAGAAGCGTTCTCTTATAGTTCAATGAATAACGCACATTCCCGCTTATGTAAACCTAAGTGTATATGTTTACCCATTTGTAGCTAATTTATGTAATATAACACTAAAATTAATACACAAGAATTGTTTTTTTTACTAAATGATTTAGTACATGACTGTTAATATTTTCAGAATAAAACAAAACATTCGTAGAAGTTATTTTAAGACAGTTGAACATTTAAACCCATTAAGACTACCCTAATCATTTTTAGAAACATTAACATATATCTCACTTAATTTCATTGACTATCATCAAGTCTTTATATTTTCCCACTTGATACGGATTGCCTTTCATCAAATCGATTTATCTATAGTAGTACGCAAAGTATTGCAAGACTAAGTAATATTAATAACTTACACTTTACATTTGAATAATTCAATGATTTCATCTTTATCTTGAAATTTCTTAAATTCAAGCGAAAAATATATAATAATATTAATAAGAATACAAATAATTGTAATCCGCTTTCTGATTCATAAATCACTCCACTTCTTATCTTAATAAAGCCTTTACCCTTACGCGTTTCAACTAGTCTAATTTAAATATGTTAACAGTTTATTGTATAAATGAGAAAATGTGGTAAGCCTTCTGTTAATATTTCAGACTAAAACAAAAACATTCGTGAAAGTTATTTTAAGACAGTTGAACAGTTAAATTCATTCAACTACCCTAATCATTTTATAAACTTTGAACGTAGATCTCACTGAATTTCATTGACTATTATATATATATATATCTCTATAATTCCCCATTAGATACGGATAATTGCCTCTTAACAAATCGATTTGACTACATTAGTACACAAATTATTGTACGCCGCCCTACAGTATAGGTTATCTTACTCGAAATAAAAAAAATCGTTGACTAAATGATTAGATCTTTAGATTGAAATTTCTTTAATTTTAGCCCAAAATGTTATTATCATAATTGTAGTCCGCTCTCTGTTACATTTAATCACTCCACTTTTTGTCCAAGTAAAGCCTGTATGTACTCTTATACGTTTCCACTAGTCTAAGTTAATTACTTAAAAATCTATTGTATAATTGAGAAAGTATGGTAAACAATTCTAGATCATTTTATTAGTTTTTCTCTTTGTCTTAAGGTTTTAAGAAAATAATTCTTGAGTTTTGAAAACAGAGTAAATTATGGACAATATATATATTCATATCATAATCAAAATATCAACAAAGTTATTTGCAATATTATAGACGGAACTGTTAAATGACAACGTTTGTTTGTTATTGGACAAACAAAGACTTTCATATAGTAACTTAGAAAATATCTATGCTGAAAGCTTGGACAAATAAAATATTCTGACAATGTTTGAACTAATTAAAATTTGTCCTCTTTGTCCTTGTTTGTCAATCAACGTCATTTAACAAGATTGAGTATATTTTTTGTCTTGATTATCTAATTTTAATGTAGAGAGAACACATGTTCTAGAAGCTTCTATAATTTTATTATATATTTCCCATTTAGTTTCATTTGATTTCTTCTAAGTAGGCATTTGTCAATCTATGAAAGTCACGTAAACACTAATACTTGCATAGTAAACTTTAATGGTTACACATCACTTGCAAGTATATACTTTAATCTACTTCTCTACACTGGTACTATACTATAAACCTAGTTCTCGGCGCCTTCGAATAATATCGGTTACAACATGCACTCTTATTTCGTTAACTGCTTATTTAATGTAACGTCGGGTTGTAACACATATAATACGGTATCGGATATTGTCAGGTATGTTCACACGTAAAATTTATGAACGCGTCAGCGTCTTCACAATTGAAAGAATATATATATATATATATATATTTTTGTTATCATTTACAGCTGCCAATATCTCTTTCAAGCCTTACCCATGCAAGTGTTGCATTTCATACCTTTCCGCATTCACATGGCAATCAATAGTGTACTTTCAAGGTTTAAGAAAGGTCTTACTTAATAAATACAACATACGGTGTATATAACTTTTAATTTCCTTCAATATATTCAATTCCAATTCAAAGTTTTTGTTGTGTTTGTTTCACACAACTCACGTCGTATACTTTATTCATTGAAAAAAATTGCTATGTTTTATCAGCTAGAAAACACTGGCAAATACCTTATCAAATAAATTTATCATTTAACTTAAAATCACTTTGTTGGTTTTCACAAAAATTACTTCTTAATTCTAATCGTCATTAATTTATCACCCCCTGACAACGCTTCGATCGTACCGTGGACGATCTCTGCGTAAACATTGTCATAATGTGTACTTTTTCATGCAAATTTGAGGATGCTTTATACAAAAAGCATTACTTAATTTCGTTTCATGCAAACACATGAAACCATACGATTTTGATAACATAAACTTCCAATGACAAATATACCGGTATAAAATATTGCAAAGTTGTCCACATTGCTTTGTATATACAATATTTAAAGATTATTTGGGACGTTCTATTTATTCACTCGAAAAGTTGCTACTTCTATAAGCAAAAACAAGAAAATCTCATATCGACCTAAATGAAAATCATTTCATAAACTTAATTTTCACAAACATATATCTTTCACATGTTCTTTAATCTAAGAAAGCAAAATCCGAAATTAGTAACTTGTTTCTTCAATCTTCGATTATTTCTCATCACTTACATAGCGCTTTGAAAAACTTAAATTGTCACATAGTCATCTGTGTTCCTTGAATGGATAGCCAATCTCCGTGCAAATGTTTCTGGTACAAATATAAAAAAAAATACTACACAAATCAAGATAGCATTTAAAATAAGTTTGTGTTTCAATGGATTTAAATTATTTATTGAGTTTGAGTTTAACTTCCAGACATGCTTACCCCCCCCCCCACCCAAATAAGACATATGAATATGTTTCTTGTACAACCATTTATATT
>JAIPMN010005797.1:0-13550 GCA_020650975.1 Apostichopus californicus
TACCACATTACATACCACAGGAATCATTGGTGATTTGGGAGTCTTCAATAGCTATCTAGCTCAAATGCATAGACCAGAGGGGTTTACTGTTGATGGTTGCATATAGGTGTCTACCACATTACATACCACAGGAATCATTGGTGATTTGGGAGTCTTCAATAGCTATCTCGCTCAAATGCATATACAAGACGGGTTTACTGTTCATGGTTGCATATAGGTGTCTACCACATTACATACCACAGGAATCATTGGTGATTTGGGAGTCTTCAATAGCTATCTAGCTCAAATGCATAGACCAGAGGGGTTTACTGTTGATGGTTGCATATAGGTGACAACCATATTATCTACCACAGGAATCATTGGTGATTTGGGAGTCTTCAATAGCTATCTAGCTCAAATGCATAAGATAAGAAGGGTTTTAATTTTGATAACCACATTGTAAAACCTTTTACAGAAATTCCCAAAGGCTATTTCACTCTATTCATTTCTTTTTTATAGTTGAATATGGGTTAGGTCTTCCTTACCTGCAATGGTAATTATTTTAAACTTAATGGAAATTAGGTTGCTATGGAGCTCACTGATGGACAATGAATGTTTTGAATGACAGTATTGTTGAATTCTGATGTGAAATATGATGATGTAAGCTGATAAGGTTTGTCCAGTACTCTTCATATGAAACACACCTGTTTAATTTAGCCATATTTTCCAAAGCATTCAGTGATTCTGTATGTTTTGAAGTAGGAAATACATAAAACTGTTCATTTTCCAAAAAAAGGAACTAACTTTACGCTGCTTATTTGACATACCATGAAATATGAGGTTTCACCAAACTAATTTTGCCAAAAACGTTTCATTAACTATGAAATTAATGATCAAAAGTATCAACAAATTTATCGGCTGAAGACATATTCCGTTCATGTATTCTGTTACGCCGTGCCGCTTGATTTAAACAAGCCAATGGGAGAAGGCATTGTAATGCATATTCAGAACCAATGAAGCTCTCTTTGCTCGAAGAACTGCTGATCGTCGATGCCACGATAGTAGGCTCAGTGATAACAGTAATAAGTGTACAAAACCTAGCATATGGTCACACTCACACATAAAACTACACTCGGTATCACAGACCTGCGATCATCTTCCACAATCTCTCTCTGACTAGGCCTAGTAGCATAACTTTATTTGAACTAGGTCTCTGCTTAGGCTACTAATATTATACTAAGACCTAGGCCCTACTAACAGTAACAGTTAGCTCAAGTTTTAACTCACGTTCGATGAAGCTGATCGAAGGAACACTAACTTACCATCTTTATGGTATATTCAATTCAGCTATAATCTCCCTCCCAAAGTCCTATATGATATGAAAATAGTTGTCCTATCATAAAACCTATCATAACGCACAGGAAGAATTCAGTCGAGAAGAAAACGGCCGTTATGAAGCCTACACTATCTGACAGGATTAGTGTGTAGTATGTATATGTACAGTATGCATACCTTAGCAATGCATTACCATTATCAGCACGGAATACTGCTGATGGACCATGGGGCTAAATAAATAAATACAGGCCATGAGGCAGTTCCCTTTACGACGCTAAGCGACCACGAATGTGGGAGAAGCCCACAAGGGCTTATGGATTACAACCTCAACATTTTAACTCAAATTTGGAATCTACCACTAAAACTGGAGTAGCATGTATGTGTTACATCGGTGACACTGTTTAGTGTTGCATATTCATGACTAAACTCACATCTAGACTAGGTCTGGCTCTTATAATGAGAGCGGGTTTTTCAAAATGTTACCATGTTTAAGCCATTTTCGTTAGATTTAACAACTATCACTGTCATTTTCAGTCATCAAATGACATAATTCATCCATGAACGACACCGATGGTACATTGGAAAATATAAGATCAAACATGTATGTATTTCCTTTTTCGAAACGCACATAATCACTTTAAAATTACTATGAAATGTATATTATTAACTTTCTGCTTTCTCCTCATTATCTGTGTATTGTTATACTTTTCTGATATTCGTGGAAGATCCTTAGACCTGCATTTACATTTTCAGATGCAGACCAAAGATGAACTCTTACTGATACAGATACTTGTCAATAAGTTTTAAGCAGAGACAACTAGTGCAGAAAGCATCCTTTCAAAATCTTCATCATCATCATCATCATCATCATCATCACAACTGAATTTAAACCAGTTATGTGTTTGAGGGGAAAAACACCTTTTATTTGGTGAGTATTTTGTTACGACTTAAATAGAAAGTTTGTTTATTCTATTATAATTTTGACCAGAATTGTATTAATAGAAGCTGACTGTTGAGATTCCTGATTAAGTACGCCCTTTCTTATGTGAGATGATTGTATGCACAGTAACTGAGGATCAGGAAGACATTTTTTGAATAGAAATACAGGTGATATGAATTTCGATTCATAGGTAAAAAACAATTTGAAGGTTTCTTGAGTGAGAAATCTCGACCTGTATCATCACTAACGAGTAAATAGAATAGGGTTGGGGACAGGAGCCATCTACTGTCTAACTAGGTCACATGCAAATACTGTATAAAGCAGAAGGTTGAATCGTTAGATGAATATTCATGATGTGAGGTGAAATCTGATTAAATAATGAGTGAAATAGGTCAGTAGGCCTAGAGATCTACCTTGTGAAGCAGAGGTCATGGAAAACAGATTTTCATAAAGAGGAAACGACCCTTGACCTTTAGCTGACGGGTCCAAAGAAATGGATGAGTTGAGTGCTCCCTGCGTCCGACACGTTAGTGGGGCGTGAGGTGGCGGAGGGGGTGGTGTTGGGTCGTTAGCGCAGGAAGGGAAAGAGTCGAATAGATCGGGACTGTTGTGATAAAAGGAAGCAGAGTTTGTATAGTTTGAGTCGTCAAAGTCGTGAAGTGGAAAGGGGTTAAGCTGCTGTGACTGTGATTGGTTGAGGGTGGAGGCAAGAGAAACTTCATTGGACCACTGACCACTAGCAGACAGTTGGTTTTCCGGTTCGCTGTAGGAACGGAGAAACGGATTGGTCGACTGGGGCGGACGTTCTGGCTGCGA
Source organism: Apostichopus californicus (assembly GCA_020650975.1). NCBI lineage: Eukaryota > Metazoa > Echinodermata > Holothuroidea > Aspidochirotida > Stichopodidae > Apostichopus > Apostichopus californicus. The sequence continues at coordinate 3,071 of JAIPMN010005797.1, forward strand.
AGGTCCATCGCCGGCCGAGTGGGTCTGGGCGTCGCTGAGTTTGTCATAGAGGGGGTTTGAATGACTGGAATCAGAGTCAGCCGGATTGCTATGCAGCAAGTCCTGGACTCTGGATTGGATTGGACCATAGTTTGCTGGCGGTAGCGAAGGCCCTTCTGCTCCCATCGCAGCTGCAAAGAGATAAATCAGACTTGTGAGGACAAATTAAGTTTTCAGTGAAATGAAATAAAAATAATGGTGGACACTTCTTTGTAGTGAATGGGTCGGGCAAGAGGTGAAGAGTGTAATAAGGTGAGAGAGAGGGGAGGGGGGAGGGGGGAGGGGGGAGGGGTCATGGGTGAACAGCACTGATGAATAAAACTTGATATTAGAAATGGATGAACAAGTGAATGAATAAAGTAAAGTCATCCCTAACAAAGAGTTTTATTTCACAATTAGTAAGAGAAAGAGACTGACCCGTGTTATTATACGGTGTACTGTTGTTTGTGGCGTTAACGTGGTCGTGGCTCTCCACGATCTGTCTCCTCGGAGGTAATACTGGGGCGATAGGGCCTCCGACTGCACCCAAGTCACTCCCTGGTGACCCTAGAGAAAGCCCATGGTTGGTCTCCTGTATCCCAGGATGGTTAGACTGAGACACGGGTGGAGGAGGAGGAGGGGGTTCTTCTGGTTCCGGGGGCGTGCTCGACCGTACCTGACTGTGGGGTGGCAGAGCGGGAAGCGGCTGCCTGTTGCGGCTCACTTTATCCGTCTTTGAGGATTTGGCGTAGACCGGGTCTACTTGCAGTAGACCGCCAAGAGGCGGGGGTGGAGGGGCATGCTGTTGAACATCATCAATCAGGAGAGAAAAACGTCAAGTTTAGTTGATTAAAAACAAAAAACCATGATCATATTTTTTTTCAGAGACAAATTATATAAACTCTGACAGTATGTCATTACAAAGAGTAGTGGATGAAACCGAAACAGCCAGGAAATGTCAGTTCTTTAAGGGCTCAATTTTCGGGGTTTGTTTTGGTCAAAATTTGATGTTCGATCAAATTCAACTTCTCTGAGCGAATGCGGGTCTAACGTTTAAAGCAAATGAAATAATTCTGCAGTTTGCAACGTTTCCAAAGGGAACAAATCTACATAGATAAGAACAATTCTTGGAAACACTCCATTGGCTGGTCAGCGATGAACAGCTAACATACTTGGCAAGATTTGAAGAATTTTGAAGCAATTGGAAATGAAACAGGAAGGGTGATAAGCTTATTGACTCTACCTGGAAATTTGGGAAAGGTCTAACAACAGAACTCATAACATTAAAGCAGCCATTGACTCTTGTTGTTGTTGCTGTTATTAATGTAATCCAACACTAGAATAGCATTACAAATGTTGATCTATAAGCTTTTTCTCCATTTTGAGCCAAACGAAAATTTCAGCAGATTGGTTTAAAAAGACATTCACAGTTGTAACTAATCATCCTACAACCAAAATAGACCGTTGAGTCCTGAATGATCAAACAGTGAAACTAAACTAGCGTAAACCAAATTTTACAGCTAATCTTGAAGTCTAATATTAACTGATGACCAATTGACCTTTGAACTCACATCTTTTGGCATATCCTCTACATCTAAGTCTAATATCTGATGACCAATTGACCTTTGAACTCACATCTTTTGGCATATCCTCTACATCTAAGCCTAATAACTGATGACCATTTGACCTTTGAACTCACATCTTTTGGCATATCCTCTACATCTGAGTCTTCATCCTCCTCTGGCTTATCCTTGTCCTTTGGTTTGTAGGGATAGATTTTGACCGATTCCGTACCTTTGATTTCGCATCGACAGAAAGGACACCTCTGACCGTCGCTCTCCTTACTATTATTAGACTGCATCTAATGAAGGAAATCAAGCCAATTCGTTTACATTGAATATTCATCATCATTAATGAGAACCACCTTATTATAATTATCACATTCAAGCTAAATTGTTAAAATGTTAGAAATTGAATTTCCATGAAAAAAAAAAGATAGAAAAAGAAAAAACACTTCCTACGAATACATCCTTCACGAACGAAGAATTATTTCGAAGGATATTTCATAGCGTGAATGTGGATAATTGGGTATGAGAAATATATTTATTAATCATTGTACATATTAGCCTAAGAGTGAATCAAGTCATATTTATGATCAATATCATCTTTGCATATTCATAGACATGTACTAACTGCATCAAATGAGGTATGAAATGTTTGTATATATATTCACAGGGATGTGCTCAGGAATATTTGAGTGCCAGGCAGATTGTGCGGTAGTGTGATCCACACCCTGGGAGAGGGATCTCATGGGTGGGGTACCCCCTCCCCACTGGACAAATTTTGCACATGAAGTATGCTTAGGTGGTGCTACTTTTCCTATTCTGTGCCATGTATTCTCCCAAATTCTGGTTATGGTAAAATTTGTTAAATTATCTTCAAAACAGTGCCGGGCGGAAATGTTTAAAATACTGTTTGTGCCGCCGCCCAGTGTGAGCACATTCCTGTACTCCTGTAAGTTCATCTCAGCACAGTTTAACACCCTTGCTAGGAAATTTCCATAAAGAAATATTCTTTTTTGTGAAAGATGCCAAAAAAATGTTTTTGTTTGTTAGTAGGAAATGCACACAATCAAGCATCACTGTGATGATTGACTGAGTAATTGCAGCTCATTATTCTGGAAATTATTCTATAGTTTATTTGAATATTCATAAAGATGTATGGACAGCAGCTGCATCTATTGGAGTATAAACCAAGACCTGCATGAATATTTATGATCATGGTCATCTTACTAGTAACTGCATCTCATCGTCATGGAAACCATTCCACTGTACAATGAAACATTCATGACATGAAAGTTCATGAAATTATTATTATTTTCTTTTTCAATGAATTATTTGTTGTTCTGCATCGCTTGTGGTTGGTTAAACTGTTCATTTGAAGCGACATCCAGTAGTCTGCAGTTGTTATCGGTAAATTGTGCATTGTGCATTGTACATGTACAGTAGGCAACACTTACAGTACACAATTTTTGAGAAATGTAGACCAAACTGTTTTTTAATGTGGTTTCGCTTTCCTGTCTGTGACACCTCATTAACGAGCTGCTAACGAGCTGCTAATTATGAGACTAAAGTTACTATGAAACCATTGACGTGTGGATTGTTTGGAAGGTGTTAAGTATCGTTTTCATATTAGGGATGTCATACAATGAGTCAGTTAATCAAAAATTTAAAATGTAATTTTGAAATGCCAATGTCAGCAAACCTTGTATTACTGTTTGCAAGTTCACTGTAGAGTAACTAAGTACTTCGATTGGTTGAATATCGTTTATATGGTTAAATCGTTCCAAGTTATATATATTGTTATGTAGCTTTAGAGCAAGTAACAAGAACAAAGACGTATAGGTTAACTTATTCTTTGCTTCATTTTACCTTCCATTCTTCATCCCCTCTTCCACCCTATTCATTGTGTTGGAAAGTGAAAAATAACCGTTACTTATATGCAATATTAGTCAAATCTATTGAGTTCACATGTACTTTGTTTCTAATGTAAACATATCCAAAAGAGAATTTCACTTTGGAAAGATGTGGAATATCAAAAACATGAAAGCAAAAACTGTTTCGTATTGGTTGTGGTTAAACATTCTGTTTTATTTGAATTAGCGCTCTGTTTATCGTACTAGTATACATTTTATGGTTCATGCCGTACGTATTTCTCATCATTCGTACTTGTTTACATCGTCACTTTTATCGCAATGTTTTTATACCATTGTCGATAGCCTACCGGTATTTATTACTCATGCAATTTCACTTTTATATGTGTTTCATCGTTATGCGTTTTCAATTTCATGTCTGTTTTAGAGCTCTTGTGTTTGAACAATTTCCATTGTATTTTTATGCATGTGGCTGAATAAATCATCTATCTATCTCTCGTTTTTTGTACGTACGAAATGTCTGAATCTCTCTTCTCTGCAATGTAGCCCTGTGAACTCTTACACCAATGGATCTAACAAACTTGACAACCAGCCACATAATACTTCCAATGGTTACCAGCTAAATAACTTCTTTTAATCCTTAGGACTGTATGTGATGACATACTCCGCACCCACTAGCAGTGATGAACGGCCTACCGTTAATGGTATTAATCTTAAACCGTGTTTGAAAAGGGCACACTCCGATGACTCCAGTCTTTTAGTTAACCTTCGCCCCAGTCTAAGAAAATCTTGTCCCGATAACATGAGTGTTACACAAGGGCGTAGGAACCGGTGGGGCTGGGGGGGCGCCAGCCCCCCCAGTGAAAAATATGGTGGGGCGGAAGTATCAATCCGCCCCCCCGCTCCGCAAGTCAGAAAACCCCTTTTTCATTTCCAAATAAGAAAAAAATCTCATTTGGAGCACCAAATTGCATCTAAGGCCAGGTGAAAATGCAAAATTATTTACAAAATGGAGTGGGTGTTGAAGTGTGCTATATATTGCACCAAATTGCATCTGAGGCCACCTGGAAATGCAAAAAAAGACCCCTCCCCCAGGCCGGCCATCAGTCTTCAGCCCCCCCACTCAAAAGTACTTTCCTACGCCACTGGTGTTACATATTAATTTGACATTACTTTTACACAAATTTCATCTACTGTATATACTTGCATGGCATTTCCTTCCCATTCAAAAGCCACTTACCCATTCAGTTCACAACCTATAAAGAGTAATAAAAACTTGTTATGAAATTGAAATGATTTGACTTATTTTATGGAACTTATGTTTTGTCATCCTTTGCCATCAAATTAAACTCTAGCTAAATACATTGAAACTGATATTCATATGCTGGTAATATAGATTCCCTACAGCCTTCTTGCCTTACCTTCTGTACGTCATACTATCAACATTCTCTGTTTTTTCTTCCTTAATCGATTTATAAGAGCGAAAAACATGGCTAAAAGAAAATGACGGGGAACGTTGTAGGAAACCAGGACTATGCACAAAGCGAAGTGTTTATTCCCCAACCTGCCCTCCAGAAAGTTCAAGTTCTGGGTTCAGGAGGGAGAGTGTACAGTACTTAATGCCAATGAAAACTTTCAGGGTCTGTAATGGATTTTATTTTAAGTTACCAATGCTTTATACTTTAGGGGTGGGCACGAAATTGATCTTTCATGGGCCCGGTAAACTTTTGTACATAATTACTGTGCCATGACACTTCAAGATGTAACTAGTCCTGTGAATACAACACAACATGGTCCAATGACCAGGTCAGAATTTCTAAATCCACATGTTCATCTGCGAAGTTGAAAAATCCTACAGATAAAAAACTCCTCCCAAAAACTTTATATATATATCTTTTATGTTTTTCCTTGTAATAAATTTCAGCCAGTGCAATGTTAGGATTTTGGAGACCTTCTCATGGGCCAAAGAAAGTTTGTCGGTAGTGCCACACTCTACCCACCTCTGCTATTCAATTGTTTGCTATATACAAATGTTTGTATTGCTTAATTTGAGGGCTGTTGGTAGTGTACGTGGTTGGTATTGCTTAATTTGAGGGCTTTTGGTAGTGCATGTGGTTGGTATGGTGTTTGTATTGCTTAATTTGAGGGTGGTTGGTAGTGCATGTGGTTGGTATGGTGTTTGTATTGCTAAAATTGAGGGCTGTTGGCAGTGTATGTGGTTGGTATGGTGTTTGTATTGCTTAACTTGACGGCTGTTGGTAGTGAACGTGGTTGGGTTGGTGTTCGTATTGCTTAATTTGAGGGCTGTTGGTAGTGTACGTGGTTGGTATTGCTTAATTTGAGGGGTGTTGGTAGTGAACGTGGTTGGGTTGGTGTTTGTATTTCTTAATTTAAGGGCTGTTGGTACTGTAAGTGGTTGGGTTGGTGTTCGTATTTGATGGTTAATGGTAGTGCATGTGGTTGGTATGGTGTTTGTATTGCTTAATTTGAGGGCTGTTGGTAGTGCATGTGGTTGGTATGGTGTTTGTATTGCTTAATTTACGGGCTGTTGGTAGTGTATGTGGTTGGTGAGGTGTTTGTTTAGCTAAATTTGTGGGCTGTTGGTAGTGGATTCTTGCATCCGCCATTGTTCCTCTCCTCTCGTACTTTACCTGCCAAGCGTTCAGACACGGAGTACATAAGAGATGTCCGCAGGGCTCTAATTTGACGTCCTTGTTATTTTCCACACAGATCTTGCAGACTTCAAAGGTGAAGCCCATTTCAATGTATGGTTCGTACTGATCTTCTGACACGTGGATGTGTTCTTCCGGGGGTTTCGTTAACACTGCTGATAAATCGGGATTGTTGTCATTCCCATCTGGATACAGATAGCTGCAGATAACATGAAAACAAGAGGAAAGTCAAATATTTCAATATTTGTACACCAATATCCAGTAACTACTTGTTGGTAGAGATCTTCAATAGGTATGTGTAGCTAAATGGACAATAAGTTTGGTATTCAAGAAAGCACTCATTTTCTCCTTCTACCATTTCACCCCATCACATCCCTCCTTACTGTCCACAGATAAACTACAGAAGAGTCTGTTAGTCCAAAAGGGCAGCCATATTACAGTCAACTTGGATATATTCTTCAATTGTTAGATCTTAAAACCCCATTTGGCAATATAATTCATCACCTTAACTCACTCATGCTTCACTCCATATAATGTATCTAACTTTGACAAAAAGAAGAAGGAAAAAATCATTTGCGCTTCGATGTATGATTTGATATGAATATAAACAAAGTACCTGGATGATAAAAACAGTTGGAGAACAATTTCTGTGACTTCTGCCCTTTGAGAATTTTTACATGCACGGTGTCCTTTTTCGAGTTCAAATTTACTCGTTTATAATTGTACGTTAAAGACAAGTCCCCTTCCTTCCTTAAACTGCTGATCCACTTGTAGTGCATATATGCCCTGCTCCGACTCAGAATCGTGTCAAGCACTGTAGTTTCGATGAGGCAAGAGGCCATTACGTTACAAATTTAACACAACAAAGCTACTTCAAAGCAGCTCTATGAGTCGACCAGTGAGGAGTAATTCTTACACTGTAACTATTCCATACGAAACTTTATCATACTACAACAATATATTGCACTAGCTGACTATGCAAGTTTCATTTCAAAATATTGAAGAAGACTTCAAAATTATTTGAGATACAATTTATCAACTTTACCAACTCCTTTTAATACATACTTTACAGGGAGGACTACACGCACTTGTCAATGTCACTGTTGTAGAGTGATTGTGACATTTATTCCATACAAAACTTTATCATACTACAACAATATATTGCACTAGCTGACTATTATATGCAAGTTTCATTTCAAAATATTGAAGAAGACTTCAAAATTATTTGAGATACACTTTATGAACTTTACCAAACTCCTTTTAATACATACTTTACAGGGAGGACTACACGCTCTTGTCAATGTCACTGTTGTAGAGTGATTGTGACATTAATTCCATACGAAACTTTGTCATACTACAACAATATATTGCACTAACTGACTATTATATGCAAATTTCATTTCAAAATATTGAAGAAGACTTCAAAATTATTTGAGATACACTTTATAAACGTTACCAAACTGTGTTTAATACATACTATTCGGGGACGACAACACGCTCTTGTCAATGTCAAAATTAAAGGTTGCAGCAGATGTAACTACACCAGCATACACATGTACTTAGTACTTTGAAAACAGACTTTTCTTTTCACTTTTTTCTTTTCAGAGCACACTACTAACAGTACTTACTACCGTACGTAGTAAGTTAAATGTTCATGGAATATGAGAGTCAACTTTTACTTTTGCAGGTCAATATAGAGTTCGCACGTTACTACTCATAAAGGCAAATCACTGATTGACAGATCTAGTCTCACATAAAATACCATTAGGATACCATTAGGATACCATTATATATATACATATGTGTAATATGCTTCAATTGTGGTGTACATGCATGTATCCGATTCAGTTTCACTTGACACAAAGCACATTTATAAATATTTCATATTTAATAATGTCTATGATGTTGCATAGAGAGTTGAATATCCCACAAGCTGTTAGTGATATTTATGGCCTCAACCTCTTCAGGAAAGGTATGCCGCTCTTCAAAATAATCTGTTTAGTTTGTCAACCAAGGTAGCATCAGGAATGATAAGGCTAGGCATAAACTTCTAAGGCTTACAAATTTAAAAAAAAAAAATCAATGTTAATCTGTGGGACACAAAATAATCTGAACTAAACCCCCATCTTTAGCTCTCCATTTAAGGGGTGACAAATGGTTTAATTGGGTTGGTTCATTTCCCAGAAGGGTGATTCTTGTCAGTTCCCTCTGCACAAACCCCCATCTCCCCCCCCCCCCAACCCCTTCTCAAGAATTTAGCATTCCCTCTCTTTCGAATCCTTCTGTTACTTTTTGCTTTTGATGGGTTCACACCCTTTTTGAACTGCTTCCAATCTGTAAAAGTTATCTCTTTTGCCCCATTTGTTATTAGTTAAGTTCTCATCCCATTCATATTCTAAGCTGTAATTATTGGTTTAATAATAATGGACATTTATAATGCGCTGGTATCCGTCCAAAAAGACCTTCATGGCACAGGGATTATCTTCCTAAGTTAGAGTCAGGGAATCATCTTGGTACAGTCTTAGGTCCTCCTCTGGTTCTTCTTCCTCTGTCGTGCCTAAAACTATCAGTTTATTGTTTGGGGATGGGGCTTTTTCCGTCGCTTGGCCACGGGGAATGGAATAAACTACCAACTGAGGTTAAAAACATCGATACAGTAGTTTCAATGTGGTTTAAAAACGAATTTAAAGACACGCCTGCTCTCTGCCGTTTTTAATGTGTAATTAGCCGGAGTGTTAGGTTGTAAAGCGCCACTGCACAGTTGATACGTATACGTTGTTGTATGAGCGAGCGCTATATAAATGTTTGTTGTTGTAATAATAATATTAAGAAGAAGAAGAATCTAGAAAAAGAAATTAAATAATTGTTTCCATGAGCTATTGACCTTTAAAAATGAAACAAAGGAAGACAGAAACAGGAAGAAAGAAAAGTGATTAATAAAGAATTACCTTGGCATGCTTCCTACCATGTCCATTTATCTTTCACATCAATGAAACACAGACACTTTCGGTCTATCATGGGGGTGGGGGGGGGGAGGGTAACCTTCATTCAGTCTTCCTTAAAGTAGCTGAATGTTTATATACTCGGTACTTGTGAAGAGGTAGTTACAAACCATCCATGTCATTGCTTATCTTAGAGCCAATGCTGAGGTTGTATATAACTAAGGAAGTGAAGCGAAAATTGAAAATTAACTTTGGAAATCAAAACTTAACCAAATTCAACACTAACTTGTTGTTTTAACAAGATGCAAACTCTGTCCGTTTATGAGGAATCATATTAAATTGATTGATTGCCCCCCCCACCCCCCCCCCACCCACTCTGCTGTGCCATTGGTAAGACACTGCACCTTTCATGAAAAAGATAACAGTTAAGGTGATAGTTTTAGGAGTTTAGTCTTGCTTCCCAGAAACAACTGATTCTAGGCAATGGCATCTCCATCTCCTTTGCGATGCGGCCCTTTCCATCTTCGCACAACGGTTGAAAAGGGGCTTCGATGATACCAACCTGCGATTGTCAAAAACTCATACATTTCATAATGGTGTACTCACAAGCCTTCGTTTTTCCCATCGATAAGAGCTTGGCACAAAGACTTATTCTGTGGAATGGTCTGAAGTATGCTGCCCTCTTGGGTGACATAACCAATGGCCCACTGTCCTAGCCTCGTGCAACTCAACCGGAAGATGTAACTGCAAAAGGTAAAAGAGTGAACTACTGTTGGCAACCTTACAGTTGAAATCTGCTTGAGAATATATTGCAAACAGTTTGATATTATCTTCATTGAGAATAGTTATTGAGGACTCAAATATTTAGCTGTATTGGTTTAACTGGCCTACCTTATTCCATTCCCTTCTCATAAGCCCCCACCCCTTCCCACCCCTACCCATCCCATGAGCATAAATATTAAGCTCATTTCGTTTCAGCGTTCTGCTTCTGATAGCTTAGTCCAAGGATCAAATATCGTGTCAAAATTGCATCATGGATGATGAAGTTACAGGTAGGTGCGGGATTCAAATTGTTGCAAATGAGAGAAGAAAAAAAAAGAGTTAAATACTACTTTGTGGGACAACATGTTCTGTATCTAGGTAAATGATAACATAGGAAATACCTTGTCCTTGTAAGAACAAGACTCTATTTGATAGATATAAGAGGGCCTGACGTTTCCATCCAGCATGTACAGTATGTAGAATATCATATCCTCTTATATTTATCTATCTTTTTTGTGTTCACCCTGCTCATTAAAGGGTGTGAAGTAGGGTTGGGCGATATATCGAAAATTATTATTATCGCGATAATTTTTTTTCAAGACGATATTTTTTGAGGATTGAACAAATGACGATAATTTCTTGTGAAAGAAATT
>JAIPMN010005800.1:0-14487 GCA_020650975.1 Apostichopus californicus
ATAACTAACACTCATCCTAATAGAACAAAGAAAATACCAATTTCAATACTGAAAACTGCATGTGTTGATTTTCGTGTTGGTTTACTGTGTAAAGGCCCATATATATACATATATATATATATACATATATATATATATATCCGACCACCGTGAATATTTACAAGTGTCATACAACTTCTAGGAGTGACAGAATCGGTGACACGATAGTTTTTCACCTGCTGTTACAATAAGTCAATCTGCATGTGAAAAGGAATTGCTTGACTCTCATTACGGGGGAAGTCATCTAAATGTACATGGCTTAAATATTTTAAGAATGCGAAGTTTGGCGCGTCCACGCTCAAGGAAGGTTTTGTATTTAGTACCTCAAGGAAGAAAACTTAAAAAGGTTGGGAAAAGTTTCAGCAGTACAACCTGAAAGTAATAATTTGTTTGTTTTATGATTATTAATGTTATTATTATTATTGTTGTTTTCTTTTCAGGGGTTAGGGGGGGGGGCATAGTGGGGTTTATGTTTGGATATGGAAAGCAATCATTCCATTATTTCAAGCTACAGAGACTGCCTTTTATACTCTAACCAGAGGTTGGTATTCACTCTAACTTTAGTTTGTGTTAGACAGTATGCATTTATATTGTGCACAGGGTATTTTGTATGAACAAAGAGAAAAAAAATCAAAGTGAATTTACAAAGCCTTTGTTAATGGAAAGTGAGATTTAATAGATAGTTATCACCTAGCCTAACAGTGGAATTTAAAGACCTTTCTGAGAGGTATCTACAAGCCTACATTATTAGCTGGCCAATATTCTTACTTGGTAGACAAATCTACCAAACATCTAGAATTACCTGAAATCCCACTAGAAAGAAAACCCCCAAAAAACGGCAGAAATGTCGACCTTTCAGAGGTTCCACGATGTGAAAGAATACTTGTAGGCTTAAGGTAAGAGTGGCCGAACCGTGGTTCGTGAGCAACATTAGTCAAAGAGCTCAAGGAGAAAATGTTGGAAAACCTCCTTTTTCCTTTGCAATAAATACGAAAGCTGAATTGACTGTATTATCATTCTTGGCACTTGAGTTACATGTTTGAGCAGCACCCTTGTCTAAAAGTTTCTCTAGGTCAGATTTGATGGCTATGTGTACATCACAAAAAAATGTAAACACAAATCGCAAATTTATAGAAAACGTACAGGGACCTTATGCCACTACATTTGTGATACTGAAATATTATCGTACAAATATTGGGAATAATTTTCTTTTTTTCCCTGTCAGATGCTGAAATTAATTAATGAATTAATGTAAATGAAAACAAAAACTTGTCATTGTTGAAAATCTATCTATTTTTTGGTTGTGTAGATAAAAAGGTATATGTTTACTTTTTTTCTTTCCTCAAATTTTTCCTTTTTGTACTTGTAAATAAAACAAAGTATTGGCTTAAATTGAATCAGCATTAGTATGAGCTGCCAAGTATTACTGAAATGTTGCGCATTGCGAACCCGAACTTTAGACGTTTTGGAAAGGAAGGCCTCACCACCTTGTAAATGAATTTATAACTGAGGGTGGGGGAGGGGGTAAGAGATAGGGTGGGATTAGTTGTTGAGTTTTAATGGGATGAAAAAGGTCTCGCAGATGTGAAGCTTGCATTCAAACTCTCTATATCTTCCTTCCAGAAATTAAAAAAACAACTCTTTTCACAAAGATTTTTTATTTATCCTTGCCAACCTTTGTTCTGAAATGGCTGACTCTTACCGTCAGTATTTTACAACAATAATGACTGATAATATAATGGGACTATTAGATATAAATATAAGATAAATATAATGCACTCACTGACAGGTATTTTAACACTTCTAATTTGCTTTACTTTGTTTCTATTATTATTATTATTATTGGTTAATGTGTTTTCAAAATTTTATCATTTCATTATTAAAAAAATCTTGTCATGGCACAAATATTTCTGGATACATAAAAAGTTCATACAGCCTTCGACATAGTTTTCACAATATATTTGACTATTACTTACGAGGAGTATGCAATGAATTCCAATCTGTCGATGAGCCTCCCCCCCCCCCCAAAGTTTTTAAATGTTACAACCCCTATTACCATATAATTTTTCATTGCTGATGTATATATTAAATATACTGAAACATTATACATCCTATTGAGAGAGGGTTCAACATTCAAGTTGTGGTAATTGTGGAGGTAATGGTAAAGCATGTATCAAATTCAGAAGGATGCTATCATTGGTTGGTGTTCTTACAATCTTATGATATCAGCGATATATATGTTGATATGCTTTGCCAAGCCATCCTAAACTCCATGGACATGGTAATTATGCCATGAATCTACTACATGGTTTGGTAGTGCAAGGCAAATGGGAGTTGGTATTGTGAAAGTCTATTCATAATGATGAGGGTGAACTTTGACCTTAGTGTAACTATTAATCATATAATCCTTAATCATATAATCCCTTAAAGGAGAATTTAAATTGGAAAAAATACTCAATAATCTCACATATCTGCTGTTAGTGTTCCATTGTTTAATATCGTTAAAGGAATTAATGAAATCTGAGATTTAGGAAATAAAAGAAGTATGTGCAAGTGTGAAAGGGAAGTTCTTTCATCAAACTCTCCAGCTTGTTCTGTTGCTGGGATGTTGCATTATGTAAGTTTCATGATCAAATCACTTCATACTAAAATATTATTAAATAGTTGTGAAGCATTCCTAATAACATTGCAAGAAAAAATACAAAGTGTTGGACATCACCAGTTATTGTGCAATGTTCTTATCCAAATAAAATGAACAAATTCAAAATTTTATTTCTAAGTGATGTAACAGGCTATCTAGATGGGAGCTAATCCAATGTGTGTCCTGTTTGACATGTTCTATTTGTTTGTCAAAAATTTAAATTTAAAGAGCATCTCTACCCCATTGTCCAATCAGAGACAGTCTCATATCTTGAAAGACAGCTAGGCTGTATCTCAGCAACAGTTCCCCATCATAGTGTTCATTCTAGTCGGTACATCCCATTACACATTTGAAATATTTTAACTATTTATTCTCTTTAGTAGTAGGTACACAGATTTATGAAATTGTGAAGTACAAGTGCACAAAAATATTTTTGCACAACTGCCCTACTGTTAAGTGGCATTCCTCACAAACTGCCATATGTTGTTTAGAGGGAAGGTGGAGGGGGAAGGGGGGAAGGGACTTAAGAAAACTTTGTAATCAACACTGCCATTGGTTGTATGTATATTTAATCTATTTTAATTTCTGGGCCATAAATAAATTCCAGAAACATTACTTTAAGGTATAGAGAAAAGTCAACAATAGCATGGGTTCATGGCATGGGGGGGGGGCTGGCAGTGGAGGGGGCTGGCTAGGGATGTCATGGCATGTGGGGAGGGGGCAGAGGAGGGATCTAGGGATTTCACCATTTTAAAGATAAAGATCATTTATCTTGTGAGTTACTGAAATACTGTATGACAAATGCATCTTTGATACAAGGTATGTGTTGTGGTGAAGTTTGTTTTTTATGACCTACCAGTACACTGAAAAGTTTGTATGCAATTATGAGAACTAAATGTTATAAGGTGATATGAGCTTTTCTATTATTTTGGTGAAGGATAACAATCTTTTCAAGTTATTTTAACATTATATTGTTGGTAATAACTAGGAAATTAAAAAATATTGTGGGTGGGGGGGGGGGGGCATCAAACGAAGGAAGGATGTTCTGGCCTGACTTTTTTATTTAATGGGAATAAAACATTGTAAATATATTATAGAGGTCTAGAAACATTGGGATGACAACAATGTATCTTGAAATATGTTTAGTTGTGTGTCTGTTGTTAATTGTTGGAGTAACGGCTTCTTTTTGAACCTTTTTTTTTCATTTTTAAATCTATTAAGCTTCTTATTGTCACACGGGTCTGATTCAGTTATTATATGTGGCTCTCAAGAAAGGCTTGAAGATTTTGCTTCTAAGGAATGTTAGATATTATCTGACTTGATATTTTTCTTTTGGTTGTAAAGTAAGTGTAATTACAATGCCAAACATGAAAAGCAGGTCTCAAGTTTTGAATTCTTTGTTTCTATATTTTACTGTAGTCTCATAAGTTATGGACCCTGCAACTCCCTTCCTACCCCCCCCCCCCTCTCCCCAACCCCCTTAAAAAAACCGAAGAAGAAGACTACTAAATGAAACCCTTCATCTGTCATTACCAAACCTTTGGAGCAGATAGTGAACTATACTGTGTTCCACAACATGATACATACATAGTTACATAGCGCCCTCAGTTTATAACAACTGCCAGAAAGAACGTGGTGTTTCAGCTTTTGTTTCCAAATCATCCATCGGCAATAGGAAACACTTTTAACGAGGGAAGCTATCAAAACATGTCATTTAGAACATGCATCTAGTGTCTATTAACACAACCAAGTCTATTTAGCTGTTAAAGGAGGTTAGTTCTTAACTCAGAAATATCTGTAGTATTCACCTCTTTAATGGGTGTTGTCCACACCCACTTTGCTCAAACCATGGGAGTCACAGCTTTCATGGTGGATAGCAGATGCATCATCATACCCAGAGATACAAAATATGACCAATCAAGCAGAAAATCACACTTACTAATGACTAACCCACTTCCACACCCACTACCCCTTCATCACTGCTCTCTGTGATAGGAACAGTTAATTACACTACAACACATCCGAGAAATTACTGTCGTAAACCGATGGCGTAATTTACCAAACTTAAATTTGAAACCAAAATGTTGATCCTACAAGCGTCTTTTTATCATTTCCGTTTGGTATATTTTCGTTTGTTCCAGTGGACAATCAAGTTCATTAGGATCACAAGTTGAGTTTCAGTTCAAACAAGACAAACTGTTTTTGGTTACCTGCCATGAGCAGGCAAGTAACCTATGCAGTCAAGTTGACATGTATGTGTGCGAGTATGTGTGGTGCATATGTGACGCCCTAGCTTGTAAACACAATATTTCAAGATGGGTAACCTCTGCAGTTCTCATATTTGGTATATGGCTCACCCATAATTAGTATGAGAACCCTATTACTTTGGAGGTCATTTGTAGTCATCAGTGTGCAAATGTGGAAATCTCAGGAACCTGAATATCAAAGGAGCTCACATACATGCAAGGTAGGATAGCTTTACATAGTGTTAACTTTTTTGCACAATTTCGTGCAGGTAAGAGTTCATTTAAGGTCACCAGGGCTGTCCCAGGGAGCGAGGGCGCCGTGCTAAAACGTTTCCAAATGTGTAGTTAGGTAGATCGGAATGTGCAATTGTGGAGCGGGAAACAGGTAAGAGAGGAGGGAGCGAAGTAAATCTGGCATGTGTATTTTTTATAGCGAGTACAAGAACCCTATTATGTTTGGTCTATTGGGGTCAGCAGAGGTCAAAATATCAAATGGATCTTATCAGATTAACTATTACAAATGCAAATTCAGCTCTTTGTTGTTAGAGTAAGCAAGCAAAATAAATTTACAACAACGAACAATGTCCCTCCGTGTCTCACTGCTGTGGTATTATGTCACACGATATGTCACACAATATATCACACGATTCCCTGTCATCAAACCATGTAAGCACTGACTCTGTTCAGATTTATACTGCTCTCCATCTGTAGTATTAACTTCAGTACTAAAGTAATATTTAATTCAGTAACGTTCATAAGGTGAAACAATCTAGGGGAGAGGATGGGCTTTCTAGATTTGTAATATACTTTTGAGTAATACTTGGAAGGGTTTGAAAAGAAATGTCCGTTAAAGTGAACTAAAGTTCCTTGCAAAAATAAGATATCAAGACCTAGTCTTTAATGCACAATTTCTTTGAAATAAATTTAGATATCGATCATGAAAGATATCCAATTTTTCGGCTATCTTTAAGTCATTAATTAAATGTACAGTTTATTCGCGATATCCATAATTCAATGCCGATATCTCAAATAGTCAAGTAAATCTTTATTTGGCGTTCCATCTGTGTTCGCTTTAGATACTGCATATATTCAGAGCCGTATATACGGCTCTGCATATATTTATGAAAGAGCGCCACCGTATCTTCATTTTTTTGTTCGCTCCCACTTCCCCATAAATTGTGCATGCCAAACGGAAATATTTCAACAAAGTTTAACGACCGATTCAACCCATACGTCATTATTTTCGTCACTAGCTGGGTCCAACCCTTTTGCATTCTTTATGATGCCAACAAAATATCGGGGGAAGGGGAGGGGGAGGGGAAGGGGAGAGAAGGGGGAAGGGGTGTCAGAAAAAAATGACTGTATAAAACTAAACAAATTCTGTGAAGGTATAAATTGTTTCAATTGACGCACGTTTCGCAACACAAGAAGCCATAGTTGTGCCCTGTTACATACAAGCCAGAAAAAGTAGGTCCTATTTGTTTCTGCTAGTGGGCACTTTTCCTGAGGGGAAAACAAACAGACGAATTGATATTGACTCTATGTGGATTGCGCCAATATGGCATAATTAACTTTGTTGTTGCCAGATGATCTACAAAGTATTACCAAGTTTAAAAATAAAATAATTATCTCCATCATACAAAATGCTATGAGAATGCGATTTTGACCTAAAGATGCAGAATAGTTATAAACTTTGTGACGTACAGTCATCCTTTTCCTTTTTATATTGCTCATTTTCTTAAAGTTCGTCACAAGCAGGTAAGGATTTAGCTAAGCGAGGAATATAGCTCTTGCTGTAACTGTGACCTTATTATCATAAATGGGACGACGACAGGGCAAATGATATGTGACATCAGATCAAGAGTCCAGTGAAGTACTTAATACATTAAGGAGTAAAGATCTGTGCAATGCATGACAAGATAATTATTTTATCGCTATTAGTTTCTGTTTGCGAGGGTATAGTGGCAAAGGTCAGAGATGTGCATATAGTCATCAATAGATGGCCTCACAGCATTTGCCGGTTAAGTGAGTGGATGTGTGATGTTTGTTACATCCTGTGATACATGGTACTGCGTTCCTCAAGAAACACACATTTTAAGAGATGAGTCGGGAATAACTTAGATCAATAGTCCGTTTCCTATTAAGGCGCTGGCCAAATCTGTTCCACAAAAACAAATCCATCCACAATCCCTATACACAATCCCCAAAGCCAACCTATCACATTCATCCATCTAAGTAGGTATGGTGATGTTTTTATTCCACTTGGCTCTTTGCTCCAGCCAATGCTTCTCTCTGGCCATGTTATCTACAGACGTGACGTCAGAGTTAAGACTGGCGCTGTTGCGTCTTTTTTCTTTCTTTTAATGCCTTCCGACGGCAAAGTACGCAGTATTGTAGTGCGCGTGGAGTGCTTGCAGTATTAGGAAAAACGTTTCGGTTGTTCATGCTGATATTTTTTATGGCGGACAACACACCCGGGAGTATATGCGTGTAGGTACCTACAAGTGGGGGCGCTCGTGAGCGCCGTGACAGGCTCAGAATCAGTTGGCTATGCAGCTAGCTCTGAAACTGCAAATATACAGAGACTATATGAAGCTAACTTTCAATGTCAAATCATGTATAGTATCGTTCACTTGGACAGTAATGCCAATATTGTAGCGCGCACTACAATAACTGCAGCAGTGGTAGGTAGCTGATGCAAGGGTGGCCTAAAGTTTTATTACAGACAATCATGAGGCTCAAACAACGAATGTATAGGGATATCTTTTCCGAATCACCTATCGTTAAATTACAATCAGTCCTGCGCTTAAACGTGTGTGACCAGTTTATACTATGTATAAGATAAGTTTGCCAAACGAGCCTAGTTACACTAAATCCTGGGTCGGCTGTTTTTTATTTATTTTTTACCCAAATGTAGTAGTCAGGGCGCAGTGCTAGAATGCTACAAATTTGACAGGTACTGGGTAAATGTATGATTTGAGCGGGCACTAGTTTGAGAGGAGTGATCTAATCCCAGTTCTGCTAATAAACAATTCGTAAGGATAAAATTTGTCAAACATTGTGCTCGACCTCTATCAGTGGCTTGAGCAAAGGAGGGGAGAGTGTATGAATGTGTACAGCCACTATGCAACCACACACATACACACAAAAAATAACGAGTACTTATTAGCACAACCTTGCGTTTAGAGTTGAAATTTTAAGTCGAGATTTGCTTCAGAACGCACCATTTGACGTGCAATTGTTTGCTGGGGGAGGACCCCAGAACCACCCCTGCGATGCATTAATCGCCTTTGACCCTTCCATGAAGATTCATTCTCCTACCATATATCAGTCAGGGGATGCTAAAATCCAGCGGCGGCACCAGCCAAGGCAATCTGGGAGGGGGTGGAGGGGCTAGGGCATTGGGGGGGGGGGAAAAACACTGATATGGGGAGGGATCTAAGGGGAGGGGTTTCCTCTCCCATTTGGGAAGTTTTCTACAAGTAAAGCGACTCCGACGCAAAATGGTGCTATCAATTGTATTTAAATTGCAATTGGAAGCTGTTTCTAATACAAACGATTATCCTAGTTCTATATATTTTGGATAAGTAGCAAATCTGATTGGTGGGGGGACTCAGGGGATTTCTCCCTCTTGCCCCCACACTCCCTCCCCCCGCTCCGCCGTAGCGCCGCTACTGCTATATAGAATCCTCTTCCCCCTCACCACATTTGATATCCTTTATCGTCTACATCAGGAAGTGTCATTCTGGGGTCAAACCTTTTTAAGACAAAAGAGTTGATATAGTATCAGTCACGAGCCAAAATTATCAATATAGAACGTTTATTCTTCAATGGCCTCCTGATAATGACTTACACAATACATACAAAATATTTGCACTTCTGAAACTGTTTACACATTTGTAACTATAAATATTTGTAAATAATTATAAGCAAGATAAGTGACTTAATCTGCGAGTCCTACTTTGAAAAACATCTTATTACTTTTCCTAAAGCTCTATGATTTTGAGATAATGACTGAAGTGCATAGACCCTTGTCTAAATTTAGCTTAAAAGTGTATTAAAATAATTTCGAAACAAGTTCTCAAAGTTTGCATGTAGGCTTCTGAGAAGAACATGTACAATGTCTGATGTTAATCTTATACACGTCATGTGCATATTAAGTATATAATGACTTCTGATTGATCAACTTGAATCGCTTCAAAGGGTATGTCTAAAGACCAGTTTTGAGAGAACTAGCACGAGTAATACTGCCTGAGTTAGTCGGGTAACCCATGTCCTATAAGGTACACATATTTTACTCGGAAGAGCTGGGCAAGTTCTCGTGGCCAGTGAAACTGGGGTTGAACTTAAGAACTGCTCCCTCCCCTCATGTTTACTTATGGGGAAGGGGGTGACTTTGCTCGAATTCAAAGTATAAATATGCCGCCCTCCGAATGCATCATTTCTGTGACGTGTAAACTTTAAAAATTCTTCTGGGGGTGCTCATCCATTATTAGAGAACAACATTGGCCTTTGAGAGAAGTTTGTCATTCAGCCTGACACGCACACATGAGGCCAGTGTCACTTACGGTATATCCGAACTTACGCACGTGTATTGTTCGCTGGAAGTTATGAGACTTTTTGGTTTTGATGATAATCGTAACATAATATGTAGTCATGTAGGTCGATCAGTGAATGTTTATGTGTGTGGGTGTATGTGACGCCTTGCTTGTTAACACGATATCTCAAGAAGGGAAGCTTGGGCCAGTCATATTCGTGTGTAGGAGGACCACAGTTAGGAGTAAAAGCCTATTGTTTTTAGAGGAGGTCAAAGGTCTTTTGTGCTTTTAAAAATATTCCAGTGTCCAGGCCTGAAAACCTTTAAAACATTATTTCTCATGGTAGAATATGGATAATTTTCATACATGGTATATGGATTTGCCATATTGGGTACAAGAATCCTGTTGCTTGTAAGGCCAAATCTCGTTGAGGTCACCAGAGGTCAAACTCTGAAAACCCTTTTACATGATATTTAACGATGGGAATCGTGAATACTTCTCATACTTGGTGTGTGGATGCATCACATTGTGCATAAGACCGTCCTATTGTTTTTGATGGAGGCGTGTATTGCCACGTTCAGTAACCTGACCTGTGGTTAGCATGCCATAGAATAATTGTCCATAAAGATAGTGGTTCGGGCCATTTATATTGTAACAGCTATTTCTGGTTAACAAGCAGAAGTCTAGTGCAATAAAGTTATCGAAACCTCAATGCGTTTTGCATTCTGGTTCAGTGTGTAGCTAAACGCGTCTTACGCACACAATTGTTCTTGACAACCATGCCATGGGTTTGAAACATTGTGACCCAGTCTATAATGTATTGGAACCAATATGTTAGCTGTTTCTACTTTATTTAACGTTTACATGCAAAGAATCTAATTCGATATCGTGGAGTGTGAAATTGTTTGTAGCTAAAACGGTTTCATTTAGACGTCATACAAGACAGTTGCTATCATGAAGCAACTCAAGTTTATAACGTTATATCCCCCTCTATCGAACGAACACTTTCAGTAATTAAATAAAAGAGGGAAAAAACAAGAACACGTCATTCGAATCGTTTTACATACTATTCCCCGTGCACAATACTAATGCGTAACTGCAATTGTTGGAGATGTCTAAGAGCCCTAGCAAATCGAGGGCGCCAAACAGTTGTTTCCAAACCTTTCTTCAAGTAACGTGTAGGATTGCAATTGACTATGGCTTAGCAAATATGACTATACAAAACAAGATTCGTACATGTTGACATCTTATATACAACCAGCGGAAACCACTGGTCTAAGTATCAATTGGCGGAACCAGTGGGAGTGACGGGTACAAAGGCAGGGAATGATACCCCCACAAACTTGTCTCTGCCCACTATGAGAAGGCATTGAGAAAATAATGCCATCTAATATAAACCTACAGTTACTAAATCATTCTTGAAACCACTAAAACCACTACGTGAAGCATTACTCGATTGAGAGAGGTCATTTACTAATTAAATCATTTACTGTCCTGGGGTCTAATGAAGTCAAATGGAACGTACGATACTGTTTGCGCGAACAGCCTGCCTGTTGAGAATTCTGCTCCTTTGGTTGCAACCAGCGAAGACACTTACTTTAAAAAAAAAAAAACATTTGTAAACAATAATCACCCACACAATTCCTAAAGTAGGACCTTTATTCTTCATTAAAACGGGTAAAAGGTAGGTAGCGTGTATCATGTATTTTAGTCTTTTCACATCACGTGTACCTATATCACTGAACCCCGGACAATGATCCTTCACCTTGACTAACAGAACCATCGCGTGTGACTAAATTCATATAACTATACTGATATCTCAGTGCAAATATTTGTAGTATATTTGTAACAGCTAAAAAAAACTGCTGAGTAATATGGAAACGTCTCTCGACTGTGAAAAAAGGGCAGACAAACTTCAGTCACGTTACGCTGCCTGATCTGTAGATAAAAGTATAATCAATAATGCGTTAATACATCCGTGGTCCCACCTCCCCCGCTTGAAATAATTCCACACGCACCCATCCACAATTGTTCTTGGCAATTATGTCATGGGTTTGAAATATAGTGACCCAGTCTACTGAAAGGACTTAGAACCAATATGTTGACTCTTTCTACTTTTTAATGTATATACAGGTAAACAGTCTATCCGACATCATTGAGATAACATGTTGATCACCTTGAGCCAAAATTTATTTTTCACCATTTTAGATAACATGTTACCTCTTGAAGCTTTTATTTTCAGAATGTGTTAAACTTTCCTTCAACTGGTCAAAGTCGTTGTAAAAAGTGGAATATGAAATTGTTCCACTCATTTTATTGCTCATAGTTTACTAATATCTCCGAGTCAATGTCAAAAAAATATAAAAAATAAAGCCGTCTCCAAATTAAAAAAACAATACTGACTCTTGAAGTTATTTTCGTTTTTTTGTTTATTAAGATTATACGATATTATTGGGCAAAAAAAATATTTTTAGAACATATTGTAGGTTAGTCTAAAGTTTGACTAGAAAATATATTATATGAAAATAATAACCTATTGTTGAGGAAACTTTCTGACTATTGATTTTCTTTACCCTTTGCCTAGGCAATGACATTTTACTTCGTTGACAGATGATAAATTACATAAAAAAAAATAAAAGGCCACACGAAAGACCACTTGTTATTGCGACAGGGAGCTAAATGTCAAGGGCTGAAAGAATACCGACAATGGAAAATTCTGTTGCGCAATATCTAACACTGACGGTGGGTAGCAAAAAAAAAAATCATAATATGGCCATACGTTGTTAGATTCCCATATACCCGATCTGTGTGACTTCAGTGTTTCAATAAAAACCTGTGTGCCCAGACATTTAGTACTTATGTTTTTACAAATATTTGAATTTTATGTCTTACTTCATGAGTCATAACAGCCTAATTAGAGCCCGAATATACAGGCAGAGTATGTTCTTTGGCACCTTAGGTGAATTATTTGTATCTTTCGTTTATAAACAGGGGCATTGGGGGGGGGGGTGGGGTGCGGGGGGGGGGAATTTACGATACAAGGATGTACATGAATTCAATTGCACTTTAACCAGAAGCATACACAAATTGGATGTAAGATGTAACTTTTATTTTACTTTACTCTTGTAGATGCTACCGTGGCATATGTGGGCCATACCAAACTTAACATTTCATCTCCAACTGTCAACAGTTTATCTCAACGTTTCAGTTTGGACTATTTTTTACGGAATTTCTACTTTTGAAATTCTCGACATTTTTTACCTATTACTCCAAATTGTAAACGGTATAATTATAACAATATTATTTCTACTTTGTATCTCACAATCTCACTTCCAATTTCTTCGAAATAAAATGTTCCCATGAAAGTCACTTTCGACTCTTCTGGAAATTTGTATACCAAGCAGTGGACTCATTTTGGCGTTTCATCTCAAATTTCTACTTTTTCTCAAATTTCTATATGATAACAATGTCCAAAAGGATGATACCCTCAACATTAAGAATTTTGATATCGAAATTCCGACTGATTACTCAATATTGCGACGGTTTGTCTCAACCACATATTAAATCTCAAAATAGTCCGACCTTTTGTCTTGACATTTAGGATAGTACAGGCGACTGAAGGTAACGAAAAGTCGACATGTATTGAACTGTTGTAATTAACAGTGTATCTGATGTGAAATATTGGACTTTTCATGGAAATTGTCAGCAAACAGGAAAAAGTCGATAGATTATGAGATATATGAAACATGAAAAAGAGATATATAATTAGATTGCTAGGCACTCTGCTAATGCAAAGATCCAACGAAATGATCCTGCACTGACGTGAAAGGAGTGCATCTCTATAGTTACGAAATTGCGCCTGGGGAGAGTGGGCGGTGCTGAGACATGCACTACTGTACAGTGGCGTAGGAAGGTACTTTTGAGTGGGGGGGGGGGGGCTGAAGACTGATGACCGGCATGGGGGAGGGGTCTACTGATCGCCGGCCTGGGGGAGGGGTCTAAGGGGATTGATTTTTTTGTATTTCCAGGTGGCCTCAGATGCAATTTGGTGCAATATAGCACACTTCAACACCCACTCCATTTTGTAAATAATTTTGCATTTTCACCTGGCCTTAAGATGCAATTTGGTGCTCCAAATGAGATTTTTTTCTCATTTGGAAATGAAAAAGGGGTTTTCTGACTTGCGGAGCGGGGGGGCGGAATGATACTTCCGCCCCACCACATTTTTCACTGGGGGGGCTGGCGCCCCCCCAGCCCCACCGGTTCCTACGCCCTTGCTACTGTATTTTTGTTTTAGTTGGAAACAATAATACACCTTGACGCGTTTTGTCGCCGACACGATGCTTGTGACTTTTGAAAAAAAGGCGTTCGAATAAGTCGATTCAAATATTTATTTTAGCATGAACTGCTTTAAACAAGTGGAAGCAGGCTTTTCAAAGTATCGCAATTATTGTTTGTTTATGCATCCACTAGCAAATATGAGGGGGAGGGAGAAGCAACATCATATTTTCCCCTGACACCTCTGACCCATAGAGCCGATACCCTTCCATTGTTTAAAGGTTGATTTAAGGCATAGATGCTCAATTTATCCTTTTAGGAGCATTCGTGGAATATGTCGAAAACATAAAATAGTTATAAACAACTTTGGAGGGAAGGAAACTTTTCAATCAGTGCCATCCCAAGATGATCTCCAAAATTGTTTTTTTGAGCAAAGTTTCTCGAGAAAGATATTTGACAAAGTGGTCTTTCAGTCTTGAAGTACAGTAATGGGAACTATGATCATCGAAATTGTGAGATATTAGCCCTCTCTTTAGAGTCTTACTTCTAGAATCCCTTCTGGATCGTGTTTTAGTTATTAAGCGAGATACGACGCGTGGTCTTAAGCATACCGATATGCATGGTAATAGATATAAACACACGTGACTATACTGATATAATACAATGCCAAGGGTAAATCTGTCAGACAATGCATGTTTAGAGCTGACAATGGTTTTGGCCTCACACCACTCCCCCCCCCCCCCCC